>JACEEZ010009692.1:5000-15083 GCA_016584305.1 Chionoecetes opilio | reverse complement strand
GTATCGTAGTAATTAAATAGGGAGTAAAAGTAATGTAGGGATAGTATAGAGTAGTATAGTAATAGAGTAGTAGGTAGTAGTAGTGAGTAGTAGTAGCAGTAGTATATAAAAGTATAGTATAGTAGTAGTAGTAGTATAGTTAGTAGTAAAGTAGTAGAGTAGGAGTAGTAGTTAGTAGTAGTTTGTAGTTTTAAATTCCCCGGTAGTAGTAGTATGGGGATAGTAGTAGTATGGTAGTGAGTAGTATAGTTGTAGTTATAGAGTATAGTAGTAGTAGTAGTAGTTATAGCAGTAGTGGTAGTGTAGAGATAGTAGTAGTAAGTAGTAGTATATTTGTATAGTAGTAGTAGTTGTAGTAGTAGTATGAGTAGTAGTAGTAATATATAGTAGTAGTAGTAGTAGTAGTAGTAGTATAGTAGTAGTAGTAGTATGGTATAGTAGTATAAGTGTAGTATGTAGTATTTAGTAGTAGTAGTAGTAGTAGTATAGTGTGGGTAGTAGTAGTAGTAGTAGTAGTAGTATAGTTAGTTTAGTAGTATAGTAGTATATAGTAGTAGTAGTAGTTGTAGTAGTATTAGTATATTTGTGAGTAGTATTAGTATGGTGTAGTAAATAGTAGTAGTAGTTGTAGTAGTGTAGTAAATAGTAGTAGTAGTAGTAGTAGTAGTAGTAGTAGTAGTATTGTAGTAGTAGTAGTAGTAGTAGTAGTGGTAGTAGTAGTAATTAGTAGTAGTAGTAGTATTTATATAGTAGTATAGTAGTGTATAGTAGTAGTTGTTATAGTAGTAGAGTAGTGTATAGTTTAGTAGGTTGGTAGTAGTAATAGTGTAGTATAGTAGTATTGATAGTAGTATAGTGTAGTATATATTATTAGTAGTTGTAAGTAGTATAGTAGTGTAGTAAGATAGTTTTTAGTAGGAGTATAGTTGTAAGTAATTTGTAGTATAGTAATTTGTATAGTAGTAGTTGTAGTTAGTTATAGTATGTAGTAGTAGTAGTGGAGGGGATGCAGTGGGAAAAAATTTTGATGGTTTTTTAATAATTTTTATCGTAACCGCAAACATTTTACAATTTTGGATTATAGCCCTACATTTTTTTTTAAGTTTACTAGGCTCTTTTCTCTCTCTCTCTCTCTCTCTCCCCCTTTTTCTCTCTCCCTTCTCTTTTCCCCTCTCTTCCCCTCTCTCTCTCTCCCGTTATTTTCTCTATTTCACAACACATGATCTCCCAGACGCAGGCTATAACACGCACTAACCCACACTCCTTTGAAAACATATATTTATATCTAGTTTTTCTTGGTTACGTGTAAAGACGAGGCTATTTCTGTAGTAAAACTCTCTTAAAACTTGTACTTTCACACTACCAAAAATGACACGATGAAGACACAAAATGACACAGACTTCCAATAGCCCTCTCCTTTTCTCTCTTTCTCTCTTTCTCTCTTTCCTTCCCCCTCTTCTCTCTCTCTCTCTCTCTCTCTCCTCTCTTCCCCTCTCTCCCTTTCTCAATTTGTTCATTTATAGCCCAACATGACCAGATGAAGACACAAAAAGACTACACTTCCGATAGCCCCTTCTAACTTCCCGAAATCATGGGTGTAGAAAAATTAAATATTAACGCCACCAAAAACGTCCTACATCGAAAAGAAACATTGTCCTGGCGACTTTAGTGTTATCTACTGTAACTTTACTGATTTACTAGAAGAATTTGAACATTAATGACTTGTAACTATATAACAAGCTAACCTTACTGATTTGTTGGTGGACTTTGAACAGCAACGATAACAACAATGAAGAGAGAGAGAGAGAGAGAGAGAGAGAGAGAGAGAGAGAGAGAGAGAGAGAGAGAGAGAGAGAGAGAGAGAGAGAGAGAGAGAGAGAGGCATAGGGGAGGAATAGCGTGCTAGAGAGAAAGAGATGGAGAGAGAGAGGGGGAGGGAGAGTGCCAAAGAGAGAGAGAGAGAGAGAGAGAGAGAGAGAGAGAGAGAGAGAGAGAGAGAGAGAGAGAGAGAGAGAGAGAGAGAGAGACATTAGTAAGTTCCTAGATCCATGGCGATATTCCAAATACATTGATTTATGAGCCTATCGGAGAACCCATTAACCCCTTGAGACCCAGAACGTAATTTCCATTGTAATTTGGGTACTATTAGACGATTTTTAGTGACTATAAGCAGTATTTTATAGTTATGACCTGTTTAGTATCCTTGTCCACTAACTAATTTGGTATATTCAGTTACTTTTCGTAATTTTATGGCTCGACAATATATAATTTTTTATAGCAAAGGAAAGATCTGGGCGTGAAGGGTTAAGTCTACAAAGACACAAGGGAGGAGAAGATGTGGAAGAGAAGGAAAAAATACATTGAAGTTATAGGAAGAAGGAATTTAACTAGTGAAGATGTGGAAGAGAAAGAAAAAATACATTGAAGTTATAGGAAGAAGGAATTTAACTAGTGAAGATGTGGATTAGAAGTAAAAAAATACATTGAAGTTATTGGAAGAAGGAATTTAACTAGTGAAGATGTGGATTAGAAGGGAAAAAATACCTTGAAGTTATTGGAAGTAGGAATTTAACTAGTAAAGATGTGAATTAGAAGGGAATAAAGACATTGAAGTTATTGGAAGTAGGAATTTAACTAGTGGAGATGTGGATTAGAAGGGAAAAAATACATTGAAGTTATAGGAAGTAGGAATTAAACTAGTAAAGATGTGAATTAGAAGGGAAAAAATACATTGAAGTTATTGGAAGTAGGAATTAAACTAGTAAAGATGTGAATTAGAATGGGAATAAAGACATTGAAGTTATTGGAAGAAGGAATTTAAGTAGTGAAGATGTGAAAGAGAAGGAAAAAAATACATTGAAGTTATTGGTAAGAAGGAAAAAAACTTCTATTTTATAATAAGGAAGTTAAAGGGAAGGGAAAAAACGGTGTTATTTAGGAAGAAGGAAAAAAACTTCAATTTCATGGTAAAAAAGTGAAAAAGAAGGAAAAAAACCATTGAAGTTCGGAGGAAGAAGAAAAATGCAAGGAGTAAGAGGAGGAAGACAGAGAAAGGCAAGGAGGAAGAGGAGGAAAGAAGGAAGATAAAGGAGGAGGAGAAGGAGGAGGAAAGAAGGAAGATAAAGGAGGAGGAGAAGGAGGAGGAAAGAAGGAAGATAAAGGAGGAGGAAAGAAGGGAAGACACAGGAGGAGGAGGAGGAAAGAAGGAAAACAAAGGAGGAGGAGGAGGAGGAGGAGGAAAGAAGGAAAACAAAGGCTAGGAGAAGGAGGAGGAAAGAAGGAAAACAAAGGAGGAGGAGGAGGAGGAGGAGGAAAGAAGGAAGACAAAGGAGGAGGAGGAGGAGGAGGAGGAAAGAAGGAAGATAAAGGAGGAGGAGGAGGAGGAGGAAAGAAGGAAAACAAAGGCAGGAGAAGGAGGAGGAAAGAAGGAAGACACAGGAGGAGGAGGAGGAGGAGGAGGAAAGAAGGAAAACAAAGCCAGGGAGGAAGAGGAGGAAAGAAGGAAAACAAAGGAGGAGGAGGAGGAGGAGGAGGAAAGAAGGAAGACAAAGGAGGAGGAGGAGGAGGAGGAGAAAGAAGGAAGATAAAGGAGGAGGAGGAGGAGGAGGAAAGAAGGAAAACAAAGGCAGGAGAAGGAGGAGGAAAGAAGGAAGACACAGGAGGAGGAGGAGTAAAGAAGGAAGACAAAGGAGGAGGAGGAGACAGATGCATAATACCCTTCCTTACCGTTTATTTTCCTTTATCCCTGGCCGTGTAAGCCGAGACACGTTTGAGACAAGTACTCTCTGGGCTCCGTGTTAGTAGGAGGTTGATGTAGTGACCTTGGCGTGCCCGGCTTGTGGAATTTATTTTTATTTTATTTTTATTTATATTTTTTTTAATTAAATGAAAGGAAGAGGAGTCAGTGTTGTTACTAAACTGGACTGCCTTTTTTATCCTTCAGTATATCGGGAGTGATGGGGGGGGACCAGGGGAAGGGGGGGGGGGAGGGGAAGGGATGGGAGGGGAGGGACCAAAGGAAGGGGGGTGATGGGAGGGGAAGGGAGGGACAAGGGGAAGGTGATGGGAGAGGAAAGGATGGGAAGGACTAGGAGAAGGATAGTGATGGGATGGGAAGGACAAGGGACCAAGGGAGTGATGGGAGTGAAGGGATGGGAAGGGGGATGGGGGGATGACCTAGCACGCGCAGTCTCCAAGGTCGAGGAAAATGCCAAGCTTCTCTTGTGGAGGTTGTTATAGCTACTGGGCTGTGGGTTTTTATATATTTTTTTTATCAGGGTTGTTACTGGTGAGAAGGATTTGTTGGTTTTTGTAAGGGTAGTGAGGTTTTTTTTTTGGGTATTTATTTGGGTGGTGAGGAGATTTTTTTTTTTTTATGAGGGTACTGAGGGATTTTTGTTTTTTTATGAGGGTAGTGAGGGGATTTTTGTTTTTTTATGAGGGTGGTGAGGGGATTTTTGTTTTTTTATGAGGGTAGTGATGGGATTTTTGTTTTTTATGATGGTAGTGAGGGGATTTTTGTTTTTTATGAGGGTAGTGAGGGGATTTTTGTTTTTTTTGAGGGTAGTGAGGGGATTTTTTTTTTTTTATGAGGGTACTGAGGGGATTTTTTTTTTTTATGAGGGTACTGAGGGGATTTTTGGTTTTTTATGAGGGTAGTGAGGGGATTTTTGTTTTTTTATGAGGGTAGTGAGGGGATTTTTGTTTTTTTATGAGGGTAGTGAGGGGATTTTTGTTTTTTTATGAGGGTAGTGAGGGGATTTTTGTTTTTTTATGAGGGTAGTGAGGGGATTTTTGTTTTTTTTATGAGGTAGTGAGGGGATTTTTTTTTTTATGAGGGTACTGAGGGGATTTTTGTTTTTTATGAGGGTAGTGAGGGGATTTTTGTTTTTTATGAGGGTAGTGAGGGGGATTTTTGTTTTTTTATGAGGGTACTGAGGGGGATTTTTGTTTTTTTATGGGTAGTGAGGGATTTTTGTTTTTTTATGAGGGTAGTGAGGGGATTTTTGTTTTTTTATGAGGGTAGTGAGGGGATTTTTGGTTTTTATGAGGGTAGTGAGGGATTTTTGGTTTTTTATGAGGGTAGTGAGGGGATTTTGGTTTTTTATGAGGGTACTGAGGGGATTTTTGTTTTTTTATGAGGGTACTGAGGGGATTTTTTTTTTTTTTGAGGGTAGTGAGGGATTTTTGTTTTTTTTATGAGGGTGGTGAGGGGATTTTTTGTTTTTTTATGAGGGTTAGTGAGGGGATTTTTGTTTTTTATGAGGGTAGTGAGGGGATTTTTTGTTTTTTATGAGGGTAGTGAGGGGATTTTTTTGTTTTTTTATGAGGGTAGTGAGGGGATTTTTGTTTTTTATGAGGGTAGTGAGGGGATTTTTGTTTTTTTATGATGGTAGTGAGGGATTTTTGTTTTTTTATGAGGGTAGTGATGGGATTTTTGTTTTTTTATGAGGGTATGAGGGGATTTTTGTTTTTTTTATGAGGGTATAGGGGGGATTTTTGTTTTTTATGAGGGATAAGGGGGATTTTTGTTTTTTTTTAGGGAGTGTGAGGGGATTTTTGTTTTTTTATGAGGGGTATGAGGGGGATTTTGGTTTTTTTATGAGGGTTGAGGGGTTTTTGTTTTTTTATGGGGTAGTGAGGGGATTTTGTTTTTTTTATGGGGGTTTGGTTTTTGGGGGTGGGGTTTTTTTTTTTTAGGGTATGGGGGGGATTTTTGTTTTTTTGTTTAGGGTTTTTTTTTTTGAGGGTACTGGGGTTTTTGTTTTTTTATGAGGGTATGGGGGATTTTTGGTTTTTTTTTGAGGGTACTGAGGGGATTTTTGTTTTTTTATGAGGGTACTGGGGGATTTTTTGTTTTTTTTATGGATGAGGGGGTTTTTGTTTTTTTAGAGGGTGATGGGTTTTGTTTTTTTTGGGGAGTAGGGGATTTTTGTTTTTTTATGAGGGACTGGGGGGATTTTTGTTTTTTTATGAGGGTACTGAGGGGAGTTATTTTTTTGTTTTTTTATGAGGGTACTGGGGATTTTTGTTTTTTTTGGGGATGGGGGATTTTTTGTTTTTATGAGGGTATGAGGGGATTTTTTGTTTTTTTATGAGGGTACTGAGGGGTTTTTGTTTTTTTTGGGTACTGAGGGGATTTTGTTTTTTATAGGGTATGAGGGGATTTTTGTTTTTTTATGAGGGTGAGGGGTTTTTGTTTTTTTATGGGGTTGGGATTTTTGTTTTTTTATGAGGGTATAGGGGATTTTTGTTTTTTTTGGGTTGGGGGGTTTTTGGGTTTTTTATGAGGGTATGAGGGGATTTTTGTTTTTTTATGGGTATGAGGGGATTTTTTTTTTTTGTTTGAGGGGTTTTTGTTTTTTTAGAGGTAGTGGGGGTTTTTGTTTTTTATGAGGGGTACTGGGGATTTTTTTTTTTTATGAGGGAGGGGTTGTTTTTTTTTTTTTGAGGGTACTGAGGGGATTTTGGTTTTTTTGGGGTTTGAGGGTGTTGAGGGGGATTTTTTTGTTTTTTTATGGGGTTGAGGGGATTTTTGTTTTTTTTATGAGGGTTACTGGTTGGTTTTTTTTTTTTATGAGGGTACTGAGGGATTTTTGTTTTTTTATGAGGGTACTGAGGGGATTTTTGTTTTTTTATGAGGGTAGTGAGGGGATTTTTGTTTTTTTATGAGGGTACTGAGGGGATTTTTGTTTTTTTATAAGGGTACTGAGGGGATTTTTGTTTTTTTATGAGGGTAGGGGGGGATTTTTGTTTTTTTATGAGGGTAGTGGGGGGATTTTTGTTTTTTTATGAGGGTAGTGAGGGGATTTTTGTTTTTTTATGAGGGTACTGAGGGGATTTTTGTTTTTTTATGAGGGTACTGAGGGGATTTTTGTTTTTTTATGAGGGTAGTGAGGGGATTTTTGTTTTTTTATGAGGGTACTGAGGGGATTTTTGTTTTTTTATGAGGGTACTGAGGGGATTTTTGTTTTTTTATGAGGGTACTGAGGGGATTTTTGGTTTTTTATGAGGGTACTGAGGGGATTTTTTGTGATTTTATGGGTGGTAAGTGAATTTTTTTTTGGGTTTTGTGAGAATAGTGAGGAGGTAAAAGGCATTGCCAAGGGTGATGAGGAAATAGGCGTGGGTTGAAAAAAGGACAGAGGCGAAATCCTTGTGGGAAAAGTCGACTCTACCTGACCTGTACACGGCTAATTATTATACAGTCATTATTACGAGTCCTCACTGGTACGGGATTTTTCCGGGATAAGCGGCCGACCCGACCCGACCGACCAGTGGCCGACCCGACCCGACCGACCAGTGGCCGACCCGACCCGACCGACCAGTGGCCGACCCAACCCGACCGACCATCACGCTTTTCAGGAGCTTATATCTTTGGAATCCCGCTTCCGATTGACAAGCGGTCTTCGCCATCTGATTCAATCCCTATTTGTGCTTGACATGTTTTGTCTCACGTGAGGGGTCAGCGTGGCGCGTGGCGCGTGCCGCGTGAGGGGTGTCAGACAACGTTATCTTGCTATAGCTGAGAAACGGCTGTACCGACTAAGTAGAAATTTGGTGTGTGGTTTGAGACCACACACCTAGCAATGTCACACAGGTCAAACTCCGGGTGACGGGTTTCTACAGGCTCGCTCGTCCTTCGCCGATTAAGGCGTCTTACTGGTTTATCGTTTGTTCTCTCTCTCCAGGTTCCATCATTTTAACTCAGAGATTGACTGCTGTCATCTAGATTATATTTCTGAGTAACAGAATCCAACTGTGAGATGTTGTCCCAGCAGTCATGAGTGGCTTAGGAGCCGTTCTTAATCCCCAGACAGCAGTGTTGCCATGAGGCGCCGTTCTTAACCCCCCAGACAGCAGTGTTGCCATGAGGCGCCGTTCTTAACCCCCCAGACAGCAGTGTTGCCATGAGGCGCCGTTCTTAACCCCCAGACAGCAGTGTTGCCATGAGGCGCCGTTCTTAACCCCCCAGACAGCAGTGTTGCCATGAGGCGCCGTTCTTAACCCCCAGACAGCAGTGTTGCCATGAGGCGCCGTTCTTAACCCCCAGACAGCAGTGTTTTTCCATGAGGCGCCGTTCTTAACCCCCCAGACAGCAGTGTTGCCATGAGGCCCGTTCTTAAACCCCCAGACAGCAGTGTTGCCATGAGGCGCCGTTCTTAACCCCCCAGACAGCAGTTTTTGCCATGAGGCGCCGTTCTTAACCCCCAGACAGCAGTGTTGCCATGGGCGCCGTTCTTAACCCCAGACAGCAGTGTTGCCATGAGGCGCCGTTCTTAACCCCCAGACAGCAGTGTTGCCATGAGCGCCGTTTCTTAACCCCCCAGACAGCAGTGTTGCCATGAGGCGCCGTTCTTAACCCCCCAGACAGCAGTGTTGCCATGAGGCGCCGTTCTTACCCCCCAGACAGCAGTGTTGCCATGAGGCGCCGTTCTTAACCCCCAGACAGCAGTGTTGCCATGAGGCGCCGTTCTTAACCCCCCAGACAGCAGTGTTGCCATGAGGCGCCGTTCTTAACCCCCCAGACAGCAGTGTTGCCATGAGGCGCCGTTCTTAACCCCCCAGACAGCAGTGTTGCCATGAGGCGCCGTTCTTAACCCCCAGACAGCAGTGTTGCCATGAGGCGCCGTTCTTAACCCCCCAGACAGCAGTGTTGCCATGAGGCGCCGTTCTTAACCCCCCAGACAGCAGTGTTTGCCATGAGGCGCCGTTCTTAACCCCCCCGACAGCAGTGTTGCCATGAGGCGCCGTTCTTAACCCCCCAGACAGCAGTGTTGCCATGAGGCGCCGTTCTTAACCCCCCAGACAGCAGTGTTGCCATGAGGCGCCGTTCTTAACCCCCAGACAGCAGTGTTGCCATGAGGCGCCGTTCTTAACCCCCCAGACAGCAGTGTTGCCATGAGGCGCCGTTCTTAACCCCCCAGACAGCAGTGTTGCCATGAGGCGCCGTTCTTAACCCCCCAGACAGCAGTGTTGCCATGAGGCGCCGTTCTTAACCCCCAGACAGCAGTGTTGCCATGAGGCGCCGTTCTTAACCCCCCAGACAGCAGTGTTGCCATGAGGCGCCGTTCTTAACCCCCCAGACAGCAGTGTTGCCATGAGGCGCCGTTCTTAACCCCCAGACAGCAGTGTTGCCATGAGGCGCCGTTCTTAACCCCCAGACAGCAGTGTTGCCATGAGGCGCCGTTCTTAACCCCCAGACAGCAGTGTTGCCATGAGGCGCCGTTCTTAACCCCCCAGACAGCAGTGTTGCCATGAGGCGCCGTTCTTAACCCCCCAGACAGCAGTGTTGCCATGAGGCGCCGTTCTTAACCCCCAGACAGCAGTGTTGCCATGAGGCGCCGTTCTTAACCCCCCAGACCAGCAGTGTTGCCATGAGGCGCCGTTCTTAACCCCCCAGACAGCAGTGTTGCCATGAGGCGCCGTTCTTACCCCCAGACAGCATGTTGCCATGAGGCGCCGTTCTTAACCCCCAGACAGCAGTGTTGCCCTGAGGCGCCGTTCTTAACCCCCAGACAGCAGTGTTGCCATGAGGCGCCGTTCTTAACCCCAGACAGCAGTGTTGCCATGAGGCGCCGTTCTTAACCCCCCAGACAGCAGTGTTGCCATGAGGCGCCGTTCTTAACCCCCAGACAGCAGTTGTTGCCATGAGGCGCCGTTCTTAATCCCAGACAGCAGTGTTGCCATGAGGCGCCGTTCTTAACCCCAGACAGCAGTGTTGCCATGAGGCGCCGTTCTTAACCCCCCAGACAGCAGTTGTTGCCATGAGGCGCCGTTCTTAACCCACCAGACAGCAGTGTTGCCATGAGGCGCCGTTCTTAACCCCCAGACAGCAGTGTTGCCATGAGGCGCCGTTCTTAACCCCCCAGACAGCAGTGTTGCCATGAGGCGCCGTTCTTAACCCCCCAGACAGCAGTGTTGCCATGAGGCGCCGTTCTTAACCCCCCAGACAGCAGTGTTGCCATGAGGCGCCGTTCTTAACCCCCAGACAGCAGTGTTGCCATGAGGCGCCGTTCTTAACCCCCCAGACAGCAGTGTTGCCATGAGGCGCCGTTCTTAACCCCCAGACAGCAGTGTTGC
>JACEEZ010009691.1:0-26212 GCA_016584305.1 Chionoecetes opilio | reverse complement strand
TATTTTAATATTATAAATATTATTTTATATATAAATATATATAAAATAATATATATATATATATATAATAATAATAATATATATATATTATATATTCTCTATAATAATATAAGCGAAAGGTGTCTGTCTGTGTGTGTGGGGTGTGTGTGGTATAGGTTCCGCCCCCCGTGGCGCAAACACCTCATATGGAACATTTTTGGAATCAGGTTTGGCCCAGGGAAGGTCATAAGCCCTTATGGATGATCCGATCACTTTTTTTTCTTTTTTTTTTTTAGCAGCCTATTAGCGAGAATTGTGAAAACAAGAGTGGGTTGCGAGAATTGAGGAACCCTTTGATGTAGGGTGATGGGTAATGGGTGGTGAATGGGTGGAGTGATGGGTATGGGTGTGGGTGTGGGTGAGTGAATGGGTGGGGGGTGAGGGTGTGGGTGAGGGAATAGGTGGGGGATGATGGGTAATGGGTGAGTAAATGAGTGTGTGGTGATGGGTAATGGGTGAGTGAATGGGGGGAGGTGATGGGTAATGGGTAAGTGAATGGGTGGGGGGGATGGGTAATGGGTGAGTGAATGGGTGGGGGGAGGGTAATGGGTGAGTGAATGGGGGGGGGGTGATGGGTAATGGGTGAGTGAATGGGTGGGGGGTGATGGGTAATGGGTGAGTGAATGGGTGGGGGGAATACATACATTTCTACATCTATGATTTCAGGAAAGTTAGAAGGGGCTATCTGGAGAGCCCATGTTTGGTGGGCCGAAGGCCCACCAAACACAGGTGGTGGGCCGAAGGCCCACCAATAGCCCTCCGCAGGAGCTAGCCAAAAAGTCCGCCGGAGGCCGGCTTTGCGGCTAGTATAATATAAGCGAAAGTGTGTCTGTCTGTCTGTCTGTGTGTGGTGTGGTATAGGTTCCGCCCCGTGGCGCAAACACCTATATGGAACATTTTTGGAATCAGGTTGACCAGGGGAAGGTCATAAGCCCACTTATGAGATGATCCGATCACTTTTTTGCTTCTTTTTTTTTAGCAGCCGATTAGCGAGACGGAAATAACAAAGTGGGTTGCGAGAATTGAGGAAGCTTGATGTAGGGTGATGGTAATGGGTGAGTGAATGGGTGGGGTGATGGGTAATGGGTGTGGGGTGATGGGTGATGAATGGAGTGGGGGGTGGAGGGGTGGGGGGGTGATGGGTGATGGGTGAGGGAATAGGTGGGGGGTGATGGTAATGGGTGAGTGAATGGGTGGGTGGTGATGGGTAAGGGTGAGTGAATGGGCTGGGGGGTGATGAGTAATGGGTGAGTGAATGGTAGGTGGGGGGAGGGGGGTTGATGGGAATACTGTGAGTGAATGGGGGGGGGGGGGGGGGATGGTAATGGGTGGGGGCGAATACATACATTTCACATCCATGATTTCAGGAAAGTTAGAAGGGGCGCTATCTGGATGAGTCCTATGTTTGGTGGGGCCTTCGGCCACCAAAACACAGGTGTGGGCCAAGGCCGACCAATAGCCCTCGCCGGACTAGCAAAAAAGTCGCCAGGAGGGAGGCCTTTGCGGCCTAGTTATATATATATATAATATATATATATTAATATATTCAATTTCCTTCTTGAATGCCATTAAGAAGCCAGGAGATGGGGAGATAAAGTTAACTAATTAAAGTTTACTTATGAATTTATGACTCTTAAACAAAAGGTGAGAATGGAGTGAATATTATTTCCTAGTAGTTATAGTATAGCAGATGTACTTCCTAGTCCCTGAGGAAGAAGGAAATGACAGGTACAGGGAAGTTAACCTTTTGTTTGAGGAAACAATTAACTCTTGAATTGAGGGATGGAATGTGTCCGACACCCGCGTGAGTACCCCGTTTTGTAACATAAAATAACCTTACTGCACCTCAGATATCTCCTCTACTAACTAAAGTCTATTTCTAACGCATCCCCGGTGCAGGTAGTTTTTCTTTTGCCCCTGCGAAGACTCTTCCTCAGGCCCACTAGTGCTTTTCGGCAGTTTATCTGCCAGGAAATATTTTGTTATGTAAGGAATTATAACACAAAAACTTATTAAATTTGCACCAAGTGTACAGCCACTCGTGTCAAAGAGAGTAATTAATGCCATTGCAATCTTTGTATGCCATTTATGTTTAGTACTAGTCTAGCTGAAGGCAGCTCTTATCATTCTTAGAGAATGATTAATAAATACATTTCTCTCTGTAGCAAGAAAAACAACATGTATATCTAACGTGAACATTTATATTACAGACCGGAGGTTATAATTTATAGCGAGAAGCTGTACTCCGTATATAATAGGTTCCTAAAATAACGAAATATAAAAACACATAAATAAAATTAATAAACTCTTAAAAGCAGCAAATGCTCAATGTCAGGGACGTACTGCCATTGTGCGCACTCCCCAGCACAACACTTTTGAATTCGAGTTATGAATACTATTTGAGATGAAATCAGTCCTATCACTTTAAGGTGGTATGAAATATTACATATGCATATCTATATGTTGTGATAATTTTTAGTTACCGACGGAGTCAGTTTCATTAGCATACAATCCCTTATCTATCCTTAGTTTTAAAGAAGAGGTTTTTTTCTTAAAACTAAAATAATAAAAAATACTTTGCCAGTGCATTACTCCCACGTCTCAAGGCCCTGCTGTGTTTTATCTTCCCACTCCCACACTTAAGTGTATTAAGGACTACGCGTAGAGTTTTAGAGTTTTGGCAAGCGCACTTCTTACATATTGCCAGGGCATATTAACCATTAGAACAGACTTTGAGTCATTTTTATGTCTATAACTCATGTTAGATTCTGTTGTAAAGTATTTTACAGTTTATGATGACATTAAGAGCACTATCGTCCTTATATATAACTACCTGTTGTACCAAAACCTTCTCTTTGCTATGTTGTCATGTTAAACCCTCACCTGTATAGGTATTTGTAAGGATTGGCAACACTGAGAATCGGTTATAGATATAGCTACACAACGATGTAACACAGCTTAGGTATACAGTTCTTTAACAATGCGAGGGACGCACTTTTATAAGGGGCAAGAAGCGATATTAGCGTACTGGTATATATTATATGTATGTGTTAATCTACTAAGGACAGGATGTCCAGAGGTCTGAGGTCTTGTTACTGGGCGCCTAGCGGATGCTGAATACTGCCAACTATTGATGACATTATGCTGACCCAAGCAAGCACGGCCCATCCCATCATGATGACGGTGGATAACCTGGTCTGGGAACCAAGACGTAAACCACCATCGCTCACTGGGCTCACCGGAAAATAAGGTTACGAGCCCTTCTTTCCTATCATGCTGCAACTGGCCGGAGAGGGAGAGGAAGAACACAGAGATGACCTAGGAGACGTTTACTTGCGTCCTACTCACGCACACCGCCATGGTGTCGTGTGTACCCCACACCTGCGGGGGTGGAGTACCGTGTCACGTTCATTAACGGTTCCCGGCTCTGTATATTAGACATTAGTTGTGTTACAGGATTTGGTACATGTCACCCCCCCCCTTTTTTAGTGTGAGCAGAAAAAAGGTAACTCGCTTTGATAGTCGTTTATTAATCTGGGTTAAGGTTAAAAGGGTAACTGGCGGAGGACTGGTGAGTTGCTCCTGCCGTGTTTGATAGACGGGTGATTGAAGACTGGGAGTGCTAGTACAGAGGTCTGTGTCTAAGTGACCGTCTCTGCTTGAGACTTTCTTATAAAGAGCACGTACTCGAGACATGAACGACCTGATGACCGACGTCGAACACCTGAGAACATTGGCGTGAGGCTGAGGTCGAGTTTAAAGGATAGTGTATTGTAGGGAGTGGATTAGCAAGGGTTCAGGACCCACATCTAGCCATACAGGAAAACAGAACACAAGAAACACGAAACACAGAATACACATTAGTTTGAAACACAAATAAGATACTATACTAAATACTACATATGCTCGGTGACGCTACCGAGATGTCCTCATCTCGTCAAAAGGAATAATCATGAAAAGAACAAAGGAGACGGGACACAATAGAAATGCGACAAAAAAACAACCTATCTATATATCATAGAATAGAAAAATAGGAGAAGGACACAGGGGAAAAGGATACGTATTCGTAAAAATAATGTGGAAAACATAAAACGTGGAAAGGTTACCGCATGGTACACAGACAATGAGACGAAAAAAATATGAGGACATTACAATCCTATGTACAAAATACACCATAAGTTACATGAAAAGAGGAGAAACAGAAGGAGTTACTTCTCACACTATGGCGGAAATAACGGTGGCTAGAGGATTGGGAAGTGCTGAGGAGAAGTTAGAGTAGCTGGTTGAGGCTGTGATTGAGGGAGGTGGAGATCAGCAGGAACGGGGTTAGTGTCCTCACAGTAAGGCCGTTGGAAATTTCTTATAGAGAAATCAGGTGGGCCCAAAAAAAAAAATACACTTTCCTAGTGCGTCAGGCTAAGTGAGCAAACTGAACCTTATCCCATGTTCCGAGCTATGCACTCGGAAATGGGCAGTCAAACGTAGGTTAATTTGGAGTGTTTGATGAAACAAGGGAATACACAAGTCACTACGTCAACGTGTAAATGTGGAAGCTGATTATTGTGAAGAGGGCATATCAGCTTTAGCGAGAGCAAGTGATGTTGGATACGTTGTGTATTTGTTTGGAACGTGGGAAACCTTAGGCTTGACAAAAGTCACATTAGGTATATAGCTTGTAGAGTTTGGACAAAAGATCATAAAGAAGACATTTGTCCTGCGCAAAACGAATGTAATGGGTTGTCTCAAGACAGACGGTTGATGGTGGAATTGAGAGGAAGCCTCCACCTGAGGAAGAATAGGTGTCCCAAAGGGTGTCAGTGTACATGGAATAAGGAGCGTTAAAGTGTTGAGGAATTTAAGGTTGCAACGTTCGAACAAAACCGTTAGCACTGGGGCGGTAAGCAAGAACATTCATTCATGATATTGAACTGTTGCACCCTTTTTTCATCAAGATTGATTCAAAATCAGTGCCGTTATCAGGGACAACATAAACCTTGGAGTAGTGGAACGGCAAATGACAGACAGAAATGCACGGGCCACTGTTGTGCTGATTGTTAGGAGTGGAGCAATAATGGAAAAACGGAAAAATGTATCAACAGCCAACCATTTAAAAATAGATCTCCACGTTCAGTAAGAGGGAGTTTCAACAAATCAATGCCAAGAACTTTCCCATGGTGCTGGAAGGAACAGGATAACTGAGCATGGGAAACATGAGCATGTATACACCTTTAGTACTACATATGCATACTTCAATGTAGTCATGATATCCTTCTCATGGTGAGCCAGAAGATTTAAGTCTAAGCTTGAAAGTGACTTTTCCTTGCCAGGAGTGAAGATTGGGTGTGTCATGAATTAGTTAAGGCCAGACTGGAAATGAGTTGGAGGAATGACAAGTTGGTGGATGAGACGAGATGTCGTGCTGCCTGTAAGTGTGGTTGCTTTGTACAGAACTGTTCCGAGGAGTAATGTGAAAGAGGAAAGAAACCCTTAGGAATGTCAGAGTCATCACCCTATGATTCAAGGTGATCTAGAGGACTTTTGTACCATGTGGGGTCATGCGGTTGAGCAGTGTAGAGATCAGCGTGAGAAAGGTGTCAATGTGACTGTTTGCGTCGTGACAGGACCATGTAAGTGCACAGTTGCGAGAAAGAGCATCAGCTGCAAACTGTTAGCTTTGCCTGAATCGTACGCAATAAACTCAGGCATGAAATCTGACTGTAGAACCCATCGAGCCATGCGTTCCTGACGGGTCCTTGCCTGAAAAGAGGTGAAGTAAGGTTATGATCCGTAAGGGAACTTTGATAGGATAGCCATGAATGAGGTAACGAAAACTTCTTTAAGGACCAAAGACTGCAAAGAGGATTCGTCTCTTTCACTGCGTAGTTCTTATCTGCCTTGTAAGTAGACGAGAGGCAACGCGATGGGCGGTTTACCATCGTGGGCTTGATGAGTACAGCACCGAGACCAGTGTATAGCTAGCGTCAGTGTGAGAATGAAAGGTTTATGGAGTCAGGGGACGCAAGAATAAGAATAGGCGGCAGAAGTCGAGAGCGTGCCTAAGAGCACGCGAAAGCGTTTTTCCTGACTGTCCACACCGACCCAATTGGAAGGGCACATCTTTCTGAAGAGGAAGTGAGTGGAGAAGCCATGGCGGCAAACCTTTGATAACTCTGCGGTTACATAGGAGGAAAGCCTATGAAACTAATGGACTTGATCTACATGACTGGCGTAGGATAATTGTTACAGCGCTGACTTTGCATTTGACGTTTTGAATACCGTCAGCGTAATAAGATGGCCAGAAAGGTAGTTCTTTGCGTAGGAACGGCGCATTGGAGAGTTTAGTTCCAAGCCCTGCGTCTTGAAGACGAGTGAAAAACTTTTCTGAGTTCGGGAGATGTTCTGGGGAATGATTTAGAGAAAACGATCAAGTCGGCAAGGGATGAAAAAAAGTGTATTACCCATAAACGTGAATATGGTAAATTGATCAAGAGTGTGAACGTCGGAGGGTGATCAAGGAAAGAACATAGGCATACGACAGTACTGGAATGTCCTGAGGGGTAGAAAAAAGCAGTGTATTCACGGCTTCGGCGTCAAGTTCGACTTGCAAGGAAGCCGGAGCACAAATCCAATTGTTGTAAAAAACAGTTGTATGATCACCTAAATTCTGCAAAATATCCTCCAGACCGGGCATGGGATACCGAGAAGGAACAGTCAGTTTGTTAAGAGATTGAAATCGACTCACAGGACGCATTCGCTGATCTCTTGGAACCAGGAACTGGGCTATTGAATGGACTGCTCGAGTCTTCAATAGATTCCATCAGTTAGCCATTCCGGAGGCCCATGCGATCGACAAATGGAATTCTTACTGTGGGCCATGCGATACGATGGTATAGTAGGCAGGTTGGGCGTTATTTTATAAGCTTAATTTATGAGTGACGTGTGTTTTAACTCGTGTCTCACCGGGGAGAGACACAATACTCTGAAGTCGGTTCAAGGAGTGATAAGCTCATCCTGTGAATCTGGATGGTCTGTGGTTGCACATGAGCTTTGAAGGTCAGATCAATTTGAAGGCGCCCTTGAATGAAATGGAGTTAATGAACTCGTGGAATTTTGTGGACATTCGGCACACAAACGTCAGCTGGTAGACGAAAAATGTCAAAGGACGTGTACCACAAGGGGAGACGTGGACGGAACTGTGGTGATGTTTAACCACATAAAAGGTTTGATCATGCATGATTTTGAGGTTGCACAGCGCCTGCAGGAAAAGCTAAGAGCAGATGAGTGACCGTTCACGGGAGAGACATCGCATCGGACGTTTCAACGCCTTTACCGAAAGTCTACCAGGGTGCAGGGTGTGTGGTAGAAGCTCAAAGTTGACGAGATGACAGCGTGACGTGCTTAGCTTGGTCTTCAAGACCTTGTAAAGTGAGATCTTCTGGAGTGGAGTGGTGTTTATTAGACGTGAAGGTCTGTGGTTACAATACGCGACGAAGGTCTTACGTTTTCTGTTTGACGCGAGAAAGGCGACCAGCGGAACGACGACATGGTCTCTGGATCGTGATAGTTGGTTAGGACATTGCAAGTGGAGAACTAGGAATGGAGAACCACTTGTATCAAGATGTGTCAGTAGGAGTGCATGGGAATCAAGAGGCTTGCGAAAGACACGGGAGGAGTCGATTGCAGGGAGGAGACCATGTCAGTGTTGAACAGAGCAGGAAAAGCTCTAGATTGTGAAACGTTTTCACGCCAAAGATTCATGTAAGCGTGGGTATAGGTCAATCTGTTGGGGGTGTTAGAGCAGGACGGCCAATGAGAGCGTCAGCTGGAATGGTTATGCCCGTATGCTATATAGTAAGTCAGGCTGACAGGTGGCAAGTCAGGACATAGGTATGTGTAAGGGGTGCTAAGGATTTTCAAGAGAACCGAACAAAACAAACTAACTACCAAGTTCTCTGTGAGATGGGATACTTTCCCTATCCAATGACCAAACATTCCCATCAATTTCATGTATTATGTCTTATAGTGTTGTGGTGGTGAAATTTTTTTATGTGTGGAAAGGGAAAATTTTCACGATTTCAAAAAAAAAAAAAAAAAACTATTGCTCACCATTCAACTTCTAGCATGGCAATGGAAAAGGTTTGAGTCAGGACAACAATTTCGGATTGAAGATTTTTACACTTATCTTCTATCTTTTTAAATGACTTGTTTACTGAGAGATGTAAAAAAAATGGCAAAACACTGCACAAACAGGTTTGAAAAAATAATACAGGTTATGGTTAACAATATTTAATTTTGCAATACGGATATTCATGGCACACCTTTTCTCTTCAAAAATAAAACAAACAGAAAAAAATAGCATAGAAAATGGTGGAATTAGCTACGAAAGAAAAAAATTTAAACTCCAGGAGGAGGCGATTTAAAGTTCGCGAGCCAATTTTTAAAAGGCCCCGGCCTATATTCGTCCCCTGCACCATCTTCTAGTTCTTTTTTTGTTTCTTCAAAACGATCCTTTCACGGAATTTGGTCGTTCTTTCATGTAAGACTCCTGAGACATGTGAAGGGTCCCCAAAAAATCGGGCGACCATAAACCCATTCCGAACCCAACATTGTAGTCAGCACTGCTTTGTCCACTGCAAAGTTCTCGAAAGTTTTTATAGCATTGTATTGGAGGAAAATTCAACTAGAGAGTGTAAAGTTCATTTGGTTTGCGTTTACCTAACAAACATGCTTTCAATAATTGTTCTGTAGTTAGCCTCTTATATTTTCAGCCAACTTTTTGGCGCTTCCTGACGGCCAATACAAAGTGTACTCGCAAGTGTTGTGTGATGGGGGAGTCTTCTATTTGCGATGGCACTTTGTAGAAGCAGTAGCTCTCGGTCAGACTTGGGGACAGTTTGGTGTGGAGGGTTTTCATCATGTGAGAATGAAGAATGCGGCATAAATGTCATTTCCCATGTCCTTCACGCTCACTCCCACATTGATCTGCTTGCCGCACTGTAGATTTTGCAATTTTCCTCATCACAAAATCCAGTCAGTTTTCCGTTCCCTCCCATCACTTTCAACCTTTTGTTTTCCTGTTTGTCTTGTCTCGTTACCACTTGTCTCCTCACTTTTATCAACGATGTTCCTAATCTCTTTCCCAACATGATTTATGCACTACCTTCTTCTATACAACACCCCATTATAGGGACCTTATTATTGTTCAATGCACATAGAGCGTAAGGCCAGGAACGTCACCGTCGGAAATAAACACTGTGTATCGTAGGTGTAGGTCAAGCTTCTCCCAAACAACTTCAGTGCCCAGCGTCTCCATGCCACCAGAACTCCCGTCGTAGTTTGTCTGGCATTCTTGTTTGTGTCCTTCTTTCCACTCTTCCATATCCTTCTTAAAATTTGGCTATTCTCTTCTTTGTGCACTTTTCACAGAACTTGCTGCAGTTTCGCAAATCAACTACACAAACCTGTGTGTGCTCGACACTGCACCTACCAGGCAAGTTTACTCGTGTGGCCTCTCGTTTTGCAACTCCCCATCGTATATGACTTTATATATAAATAACCGTCTTGATCTGTTGTAGTGTCTTTTCAAGAATCCTGGTCTTTCCTCACCTCTTTGCCTTGTTCTGTCTCTGTAGAATATGGCACTGGTCCGCTTCCTGGTATTGCATATAGAAACGGGGTCATATCATGTTGCTGATGAGTTTGTTGTAGGAATGTGAACCCTAATCCAACTTCCATGGTTGAGTACACCAACGTGTTCGTAATAAATGTGGGGGGGTGTCATCAACTGCCGTCGCCACATTCGTTCCAGCAGTCTCACAATTTAGGTGGAGTTTAAAATCCAAGGATTTGTTTACAAAATTGGACCTTTAAAACTTGCACCATAACATGGCTGCACGCAACGTGGTGAAAAGTTCTCGAGGTGAGTTTGCTTCAATGATGTTCTACTCATTGATGGGAAACAATGTCTGCGCCTGTTTTTCCCACCTCCAACTTCCTTTTCTTGGCAGATGAAAGGTGAGCAGTGGTGTTGTGGGAGGTACAAGCGGGTGTCAAGGTGTTGGTGGACTGGCTGTGCGTTGCGGTGAGACGCTGCTTGTAGGCTGCTCCCTCCCCTCTCCCTTGCTCCTCTCGTCCTGCTTCCTTTTCTTGCTTCACAGCTTTCTTATTCCTTTATGTTCTGTAGTTTAGATCGTCGTTACTCTTCACCATGTTTTAACAAGTGTAGGGGCAACACTCAAAGGGCACACAATGGGTAAAGGTCGAAAGGTGGGCAGAGGAGAAAAACGTCCTTCCACCTGGACTCTATGAAGGCCACTGAGCGTGTGAGAGGGTGGCTTGGTGTATATATGAGGCGCGTGGACACGATGCCAGACCCCTCCAGACCATATTACAGCAAAACAAAATCACATTTACTATCAAAATTTTGAGTACAGTAGTAACAATTCAAAAATAGTTTTTGGACGCATCAAGGGTTGCCAGATGTTGCAATATTATATTTATTTTATTATATATAAAAAAATTGAAACGTGATACAGCCACAAAACTTTGTGGAAGTGTAGTTATCGTACTTTGGCACCTTTTGGCATCAAAACATGAAATTTGGTAATGTACGATGAATTTCGTCATTTTCACCATGGTCACTCCCTTAAACATAACTTTACCTAGAGTAGTGAGTGCGGTTCCATCGATTCCACAAAGTTGCAGGTCAGAAGGTTCTAAAATGATTAATTTACGATGACGCACAGATCTGATGTAATCAAAGCACTCTTTAGTCATGATATTTACTGAAGAACCTGTATCAATAAACAAGGTGAAGTAGTGCTGGTTGACTTCAGCTTGTAAAATCATTGGGTCCTCCCAAAGTGTATTAGAAATGGTATACAAAGGGAGTGAAGGTTCATCTGTGTGATCTGGTTCGTGTTGCTTGGAGGAGTGCACGTCACGTGGTAGTCATTGAGGGTTATACTGTTGTGAATGGCGAGGAGATTGTGGTCCTTCACGACCGTCAGAGGTGTTGTGTTGCTGTGAATATCGAGGAGCGTTTGTTCCTGCGCGACATTCAGAAGTGTCGTGACCACATTGACCATGGTGATCACAAAAGCGTGGAACATACTGCTGGTTTGGAAAATGACATTGTCGTGTGAAGCAACGCTCGATCGTGTGTCCCTTGTTTTTGCAGTAATATCAATACGAGGCAGGTGAGTGATTAGCACGGGACTGTCGTGAATGTGAAGATGAGCGTTGTCTTTGGCGATTGTTTGAGGGTGAACGAGTGTTTGAGTTGAAAGGAGGACGAGAAGTGCTTCGTGGTTGGTGGTGTTGGTGTTGTGTAGATACAGCAGCAGACATAGAAGAATGTGCATTGTTTGAAAACACTAGTGACGAAGAGTCCTCAAAATTGGAAGTAAATGCAGTTAAGGTGTCTGTTGGAGCAAAGTGAAAGTGTTTATCAGACGCCTGTTTAGCTGTGGAAGGGTGTATGAGGAACATATAAGTGTAGTATCCAAAAAGGTTAGCGACAGCTTGTAGACTCATTTTCCCATCTTCGTCACCCATTCCGAAAATTCCAGCTGTCTTATCAAGTCTAATTTGACGTTAGAAGATTGTTGCAAAGCTGACATGACTGGAATAGGGTGTTCTTGCCTTTTGTGAGTGTCTGCAAGTCTAAAGAGTGGAGCAAGGATACCGGATTTCTGACTGCCACTGAAATATTTATTGGATGTGGTCTTAAATTCGTCATATGTCTTAATTGTGAGAAATAAATCACTCTGCAGGTATTGTCCTGCAAGGCAGTCAGACAAGTCACAACGGGACTTTAGCTGAGCGATTTTGATTCCATCGTCAGTGATGTTACGACGCGCGATTTCATCGTCAACGTCTTTCAGTAGTATGTGTACTGGAATATTGTTGCCTGTGAATTTGGGAAAGGAAGGAACCTCGTGTACCAGAGTGACTGAAGTTGGCGCTGGTGGTGGCATGATGACAGGTGAATTTGTGAAGAAGAAAGGAATAAAAACATCCGAGTACACAACAGTTATGGCAAATAATGATAATAATAATAATAATATAATATCCTAGATAAGAGTACGTAGATATGGAAAACACGCGAGAGAACGTGAATAAAAGTGAAATAACACAGTGTAAGTTGGAGAGTGTTAGTGTATCACTTATGTAACAAAAGAAAAAAAGAAAAGGACTAAATAAAAGAGCCGTTACGCTCACAATGTACAAATACCGTAACTCAGCGGAAACCCATAAAGTCCAAAGGGCAGGAGTATCAGACACGGACACTGTGAGGCGGATGCTGTAACAGTCACACAGCGTTGCGGGTATAACAGGTCAGGATCCCGAATGTTTGAAGACTTGGTGGAGGATGCTGTGGAAGGAGATCTCGTAGGCACGTGGAGGAGATGAATCGAAGCGGCGCGGCGCGGGAAACAGAGACGAGGTGGACTTTACCTCGCTGCCTGCGTGTGGATGAAAGTGAAAGTGTTGTAGACAGCTTCGATGGTGATTCAGAAACCGCGTATGTGGATGCGTAGGGCGGCCTGGTGGGAATGCCGTGTGGATGTGGTGGAGGAGGCGGCTGTTGTGGAGAGCTGGGCGTAGCAAGCGGTGGAGGTGGCTTGGGTGGTAAGAGGCGGCGAGGGCGGCAGATTGAAGTCGCGTAGGAAGATCAGGCGACGCGGAGTCACACGTGGAAGGCAGGTATTTGGATGTAACGGCGCGGAAGTCAAGAAGTGATTAACCTGTTACCAGATCCCGACGCTGTCACAATGTGTAAAGTGATTTTGGTATGTCACTTTTAGGGTGAGCAGAAACAGGTAACTCTGCTTTGATAGTCGTTTATTAACTCTGGGTTAAGGTAACAGGTAACTCGCGGACTGGTGAGTTGCTCCTGCCGTGGTTGGATATGACTTGGTGACTTGAAGATTGGTGAGTTGCTAGTACAGAGGTCTGTGTCTAAGTGACTGTCTCTGCTTGAGACTTCCTTATAAAGAGCCACGATACTCGAGACCTGACGACCTGATGACCTGACGCCTGAACACCTGAGAACATTTGGCGTAGGCTGAGGTCGAGTTTAAAGGATTAGGGGTATTGCCTAGGAGTGGATTAGCCAGGGGTTCCAGGACCCAACATCAACCATACAGAACACAGAACACAGAACACATAACACATAGTTGAACACCAATAATAATAATAATAGTAATAATACAGTTTCATTGGCCGTTACTTAACGAACTGCGTGACATTATTAATGTATAAATCTCACAGTGTACAGATATGTATATATATCTTGTAATTATTGTTCTGATACTTTATATTAACAAGCCTTTATAAAACAACCGCTCGACCATTTTTATTCAACTACCATCTGAAGTGTCTGACTAGGACGGTATACGCCTACCCATCAACTCTACACTTCTGAGGCAATCAACCCTACTGTGTCACCAACAGGGGGTTTTTAAGNATCAGGCGAGCGATCACACGTGGAAGGCGGTATTGGATGTACGCGCGGGAGTTCGTGGCGGCTGCGATGATGAGGCCTGGAGGAACATGTGCGCATGGAGTCAAGTAGTGTTTAACCTGTTACCAGAGACCGACGCTGTCACCATGTGTAAAGTGATTGGTATGTCACTTTTAGGGTGAGCAGAAACAGGTAACTCTGCTTTGATAGTCGTTTATTAACTCTGGGTAAAGGTAACAGGTAACACGTCGTGTAAGGTGACTCACGGACTGGTGAGTTGTTCCTGCCGTGGTTGGATGTGACTTGGTGACTTGAAGACTGGTGAGTTGCTAGTACAGAGGTCTGTGTCTAAGTGTCTCCCTACAAGAGACTGGCTCCTTATAAAGGGCCGCGATACTCAAGACCTGACGGAGAACATCTGGCGTAGGCTGAGGTCGAGTTTAAAGGATTAGTGTATTGCCTAGGGAGTGGATTAGCCAGGTGTACCAGGACCCAACATCAACCATACAGAACACAGAACACAAAACACACAACACAGAACACATAGTTGAACACTAAAGGTGCGGTCACACGGACAATTTTTCTAGCAATATTACTTTCTTTCTTTCTTTCTAGGTGGGGAGCTAAACCACGGTTTTCAGTCGCAGTTCAAAGCCTATTTTCCGGCTGGCTCCCTGAGGGCTTGTAGGATTAGGCCCTAACTCTCTGCTCTTTTTACCCAAGCCTTTTCTAGAAATACTTTAACCCCTTCAATGATTCTTCTATTGGTGTCCTGTACCCTACTCAAACCTAAAAGAAATTCCATTATTCCATCTATGTTCCCCTCTGCCACTCTATCCCACTGATCCACGCCTACCTCCCGTGCCACTATTGCTATAAGCCGCTCTCTTTCCTCATCATACCTTGGACACATTAATACCAGGTGATCTACAGTTTCATCTAGTCTACCCATACACATTTGACATATCTTGCTTCCTTCGTTTGCCCATCTATATGTTCTACTATTGACCTCCAGAGATTTCGTCCTTGCTTTAAATAATAAACCACTCCCCAAGCTACCATCATAAAAGACCTCACACTTTGGTGTGGTCTTCCCCTTGTACCAATTCAGAGAACTCTTACCCTCCATCCTCTGTCTCCACATCTCCCTGCCCTGCCTCTGAACTTGGTCATTCACCTTTCGCTTTAACTCCCCCTCACTAGACTGGTGTATCCTATCTGTGAAATCCTGTAACCCACACTTCCTCTCCCACCGTCTGCTTGATCTATCCCATTTACTACTCTGTCCTATCCACTCATAAACTTTTCGAGCCCACCTGTTTTCATCCATTTTTCTAAGCCTGATTTTGTAATTAAGCCCTGACTTTCCTATTCTCTCCGCAAAGGTACTCCACCCTGCCTCTCCCCTGATCGCCTCCATTGCTACATACCTGTTTGCCTCTAGTGCAAGTCTACCTACCCTGTTCTGTACTACCTCTAACTTGTCCAGCTCTCCTACCGTCCACCTCATACACTCTGCCCCATACATGAGGCTCGGTACTGCCATGCCTTTCCACAACCCTCTTACTACCTCATACCTGTTTGCCCTACATCTTGCTACACTACCAAGCCTTCCCACCCACTGATTTGCTTTTCCTATTTTATCCTGTTTCGTCCTATCTGCTCCCTTCCCATCTACCGTGATACCTAGGTATTTATATGACTCGGTGCGCCCTATCCTCAGGTCTCCCATTTCCCAACTCCTACCCTCATCTGCTGCCTCTCCTTTTATAACCAGGACCTGACTTTTCTCACTGTTAAATTTCATCCCAAAATCCCTCCCATACTGTGCGACTATATGTAGCATCTCCTGAAGTTCTCCACTGTCCTCACTCATGACAACTATGTCGTCAGCATATAGTAAACTGCTCAACTTTTCCTCCTCAACCCTTATCCCATAGCCCGAATTCTCAACCTAATTGCTAATTCCTCTGTATATAAGCCAAAAAGTAACGGTGATAACACGCAGCCCTGCCTAACCCCTCTTCGACTACCTACCCACTCTGTCTCTATGTCCCCAAGCCTGTACACTGCCCGTGTGTCCTCATACATACTATCTATATGCTGACTATTTTGTCACTAATCCCAATTCTAGACAGTAGTCTACAAAGCAAACCCCTATTGACCCTATCATAAGCCTTTCAATGTCAAGGAATGCAAGGTATGTCTTCCCACCCATCCTATTCATTTTTTCTATCACTGAACTAACTACGAACATGTTGTCCTCACCTCTCCTATCCCTGCGAAAGCCATTCTGTTCCTCCCCCATTACTCTATTTCTCTCACAACATTCACTAATCCTACCATTTAGTAACCCACTGAATATCTTTCCCACCGTATCCATTACTGCTATTGGTCGATAATTTTCAAGAGCTTTCTACTTTTGTGACCTCCCTTGTGTAATAGAGTAACCCTACCCTCATTCCATTCCTTGGGACTCTCTTATCCTGCCAAATCTGCCTAAAAAGCCTATACAACCCATCCACCATACCCTCACCCCCTTCTTTATACAATTCGTTTGGTATACCATCCCTGCCTGCTGCTTTCCTATTTTTCAGCTTTTTTAAGTAACTCCTTATTTCTTCCTTACTGAAATGTCATCCATTCCCTCATCTATCTTCCTTTTACTTCCTATATTTACTTCACCTAATTCTACCTGCTCAGTCATGCCCCCCCACCTCCTCCCAAAACTTCTTGATCTCCCTCTTAATACTCTCAGGTCCTTTCACCACTTCGTCTCCCACTAAAATTTCATCTACGCACGGTTGCTCCCTGTCTTCCTCTCCTCTAAGAAAAGTATACCAATCCCTACCCCCTTCCTCACCCTTCTCCCTTATTTCCTCTACAATTTCCCTCTCCATGTTTGCCCTAGCCTTCCTAATAAGCGCTTTTACTTCTCTCTGTTTTTTCTTATACCTATCCCATGCCTCCTCATATTCTAACCTTCCTCTATCTCCATCTACTTCCTTTTCGAGTCTCTTTCGTGCCCTGTTCTGCTCCTTTCTTTCCTTCCTCGCCCTCTTAATCTCACTATTCCACCACCTATTGCACTTTTTTCCCCGGCTCCTTTGCTTCACTTTACCTATCCTCTTCCTAGCTATTCCATCTATTGTCTCCCACAGACTCTGGTTCTTTTCATCCACCCCCCTTTCCTCCTTCCAAACTACCTGTTTCAAGTCCCTCCTAAAATTTTCCCAATTTGCCTGTCTAATGTCCCATCTTTGTTGTTCATTTTTCTCCTTTTCATTCTCCCTTTGTTTTTTACTTGTATAATTTAAGACTATCATGTTGTGGTCACTATTTATATCTACCAGACCCTCCTCATCTATCCACATATCCTTCACCATCTTCCTGGCATTTTCATTTACTAGCACATAATCTATAGCTGATTCCCTCCCTCTCTCTGCCCATGTTACTCTACCCTCTGCCATTGTCGTATTTAGGATTTCTAACTCGTTGGCCTTAACAAAATTTAAGAGTAGTATCCCATTCCCATTTACCTCCTCCCCTAGTATACCTATGTGTCCATTCATGTCCCCCATAACTATTATCTGTTCCTGTCTGTGTTCTGCTAATAATCTACTAATCTTGTTATATTTCCTTTCATTTTCTATACTAGCCCCTCTCCCTTCAACTGTCATATAGCAGACTACTAAGATGATCGTCCCCTTTTTCTCCTCTTCTTTGTACTCTAATCTAGCAGCAAAAATATCTTCGCTTGCCTCACAGGTTCCTACATCTAGCTCCTCAACATCTATACCTGCATCCGCCTGACATAACACCACCCCGTCCCCTTTTCTAGGATTCTTGCTTCTACCCTTATTTTTAAGGTGATACCCCTCTGTTCTTACATTTATCCTCTCCCTAAGGTGGGATTCCGTGACGCCTACTACATCAAAACCCCATTCACTTAATTCCCCGGAAATGTCCTCTAATTTCCCTACCCCCCAACCCCTGACATTAATGCGTCCAAATCGCATAGAGTTTCTACACCCTTCCCTTGGTTCCATTTTTCTAACACTGGGTCTTCCCTTATATCTTGAAGCCCTATGCCTCCCATTTTTCCCCCGTAGACCTAGTTTCCCTGGCTAGCTAACCTAACAGCCTTCTCTAACTGGTCCCCGTACGCCTCTGTCCCCATCTTACTTAGGTGGACACCATCTCTGGTATACATCGAGTGCTTACCATAGAAAGTGTCCCACCCGTCCACAAACCGCAACCCCATATCCTTGCACAGCTCCTCTATCTTGCTATTTAGACTTAAGGCCCTCGACAGCCACTCCTGACCCACATACTCCCTAGGGATCACACCACAAATCACCCCTACTTACACCCGGCAACACAAACGCGGCCCAAACTCGGATAAAATTGCGAGTTCTAAAGAGGAGATAATGACACGAGCAAGTTCGTGTTGGTGACAATATTCTTGCCAGAATATTGTCACTAAATTCCCACCACAAACGCATATTATTTGTCATTTATTTTTAATGCACACTCTAATTCAATATACATAAGCTGAAATACATAGCTACATAGTGGCAAGAACCGATTACAAGACGAATTGTGAAGCCCTGTACACTCTTGTACGTGTTTTTAAACGATTTGAAGGATACAAAACACCAAGAAAAATTTAAATGAGTTATGGCTGGTATACATTTTCCTTGTTGACGGTCTATTAATAACAATTTTTTTTAGGGGATACCAACTTATTATTGATCACTTTGATGTTGAATGTTGAATGTTATATGTCTGATACACAAGAATCCATTTCAATCATTCACCACCCTATTTGTGAACCGGTTTCTCCCTATTTCTCCCTATTTTTCCAAAGACACTTCTTCAGATACATCTTGAGAAGCCAAAATTGCCATTCAAATTATTGCTACCTCTGAAAGTCCGTGTGACCAAAACACGGCAAGGTGTTGCCTTTGCTGAATAATTGCAGCCTGAATATTGACGGAAAAGTTGCTCATGTGACCGCGGCTTAATAATAATACTATTCTACATAAAAAGTAAGGAAGAGGTGGGAGAGCCTTGCCTGACGCCCCGTGATGCTGTCAGTACAGCAGAGCCGATGATATTCTCGGTGGTGTGGTACATGGCCACCACCGCCGCCAGCATTACCGCCCCGCATCCCAACCCTTTCATCACCATGAACAGTTTTTGTCTGGGAACATTATCATAGGCTTTTGTGAAGTCTACAAAAACCACAAACAATCTAATTCTCTTAAGCCTAGCTGTGTTGGTAATAAGTCTGAGCATCACTATATGTTCCATACATCCACTTTTCCGTTGTGCTCCCGCTTGCTCTCTATCGGGTTTGAACCACTGACTCAAGCGATCGCACAAAACCATATCGTACAATTTGGCAATGACATTTATGACACTTATTCCACGATAGTTATTATGATTGGTTTTATCTCTTTTCTTAAAAATTACAAAGATATTTCCTCTAATTCATGCATCATGAAATACTCCTGACATAAAAACGTTGTTGAATAAAGTGGTAAGGGTAAAAATCCTCTGAGCTGGCAATAGTGTGAACACACCTGTGGGAATATCTCTGGCCAACACGCCTTGTCAACTTTCATCCTTCGTATCTGATTTTGTACCTCTGAGGGAGATATGGGTTCGTCCAAGACAGGGATGCTAACATCTGTAGTCACGTTCGGTTCTTCATAATAAGTAGCTTGTGGAGGGTTCAGTACTTCCTCAATGTGGTCCTAAAATCTGCATCACTTGGTATAGTACCATCACCATAAGCTGATACATCATAGTCACCATTCCAATTAATGACTTTCTATACCCTTAAATCGTCCTCATCCTCCAACAGCCTGTCCCATCTCCCTTAATCCATGCCATCTACACGCACTATCTCCTCATCCTCGGTAACACTGCCCTTAGCTTCTGCTCTTCTGCTTCTGCAAAGCTTCTGAGAAGTTTCTAACAAAAGAATTTAAATCATCATCCCGTATGCATGACATTTGTTGTATGATATTTCTCAAAAAGCTATCCTTGTTGATATTATAGTACTTGAGAGGCTTTTCGATCAATCTAGACCTCCTCGCCATTCCAAGCAGTGCTGCGTTGCCTCCTAGTGACGTTGCCCGAACAAGTAGGTTACCAAGGTTAACCCCTGTGCTAGTGACTCTCATAGTTATCGGGGCATGGTCAGAAGTGAGGTCACTATGATGCATCACAGAAAAATAATTAACGGAGTCTAATAGCTGGGGTGATACAATACACACATCTAACTCAGAGATCCATAAATCACGTTTGCGGTACGTCATGCATGTAAGAAAACAGTTGGAAAAGTATACCTTGTCCTAAGAGGATAGAAACATGGAAGTCCTTTATGGAGAATAATAGGAATGAAGTAAGCTAACTGAAAACTACCACTAACCTTAATCAATCCTGGATGTTAATAATAAACTCGCGGGGGCGGGGCAATATCAAAACATACTCCTATACTTTAAGGAAAAAAATTACGTAGAGACAAAGTAATCAAGTTGGTCAGCTGATGCTAAGTATTTAATTTATCAAGTTTAGTAGTTTAGTAGTATTAGGTGGAGGAGGAGAAGGAAGAGGAGCATTTGGTAGATATGGGCAGGCAAATACACGTACAGGAATATCAACACCAAAACACTAACATTTCCAGATAGCGTTCCCGCCGCACACCAACAACGAACAACGGGATCCATTTTCCCCCCTAGTGAGGTCTCCGCAATGCCTTGAAACAAACCTACGAAACAACGCTTGAAAACACCGGTAATTTAAAACGGCCGACTGGATCACACTTATTTTTTTACATCACAAAGGACTGGCCAAAGGCAAACAAAAAAGTAACAAAATGCCCGCTTTATGGAAAAACTTCAACATTTCTGAGTTCAATCGGATTTGTGGCCAACAGTTATTAAGTTACGAGATATTAAATTGCACACAATTGTAAATAAGCAATTGTAATTGCAAATAAATTGATACACAATTGATGTTATAAGAGAAGAGAATTCTCAACGGATTCAAACGGATATTGTTTCTTGTTTGACAAAAGTGTATTTATTCATGTACATATTTTCCTTTTAATTATTTTAACATATTTGATTATTTATTCACTTATCATATTCCTTAGGACTGCTCTGAAATTATCTATCACAAATAATCTCTCGAGCTCCAAGAAGCAAACGTGAGTCACAGCTTAATGGTGGATATGGCGATATCATTAATGATAATAAGGATATTTATGATGATAAAATAATAACGATAATATTAATAACAATAGCAATACTAATAACAATAATGCCAATGACTATAATGTTGAAAAAAATAATCAATATAATAATAAGGTTAATAATAGTACAAAATAAATATATTAATAATGACAATACTAATGATAAAAGTAGTAGTAACAACAATGCTATGAGGACGTTGTGACAGGTGGTGACAGGTGGTGAAGGACACACGGACTGAGGAATAAATGTTGATAAATGTTATATTCCCGTGAAGCAGCCTATGGGCAAAGCTGAACAAGGATGATATATGACACATTTATCAGCGATTATTCCCTACATCATCTACGTACCGACAGTAATAGTGATAATAGTAATGATGTTGATAATTTAATATTGTTAAATTAATAATACTGTTATTATTTTCAATAACAATAATAATAATAATAATAATATTAATAAAGATAATAATAATAATGATAATAGCGATGAAAAGAATAATAGAATCTACTATAATTAAAAACACACCACACAAACCACATACACACACACACACACACACACACACACACACACACACACACACACACACACACACACACACACACACACACACACACACACACACACACACACACACACACACACACACACACACACACACACACACACACACACACACACACACACACACACACCACACACCACACACACACACACACAGCCACACACACACACACACACACACACACACACACACACACACACACACACACACACACACACACACACACACACACACACACACACACACACACACACACACACACACACACACACACACAACATACATACATACACACACACACACACTTTCTCCTTACACTGGTTTGCAATTCAACTCTCCTGCCGCTTCGTAATCTTCGTAATATTTGTTGCACTAGTGTCTCCAGTGTTCAATCTCCATTTTCACGTGTTTGTGAGTAAATATTCATATATACTACAACATAATTATATATACAAAAACCTAATTTCTTCACCTATCTACTCGACAAAACCTACCAGATAACTATCCCCTCTTCTTCAATGACACTCAACTGTCTCCTTCTTCTACAATGAACATTCTAGGACTATCCTTTACTAAAAATCTGAACTGGAAATCTCACATCTCATCTCTTGCTAAAACAGCTTCTAAGAAGTTAGGTGTGCTGTGGCGTCTGCGTCCTTTTTTTTCTCCCTCCCAATTGCTTGCTCTCTACAGGGGCCTTATCCGCCCATGTATGGAGTATGTCTCACATGTTTGGGGAGGATCCACTCATACAGCTCTCCTAAACAGGGTTGAGTCAAAAGCTTTTCGTCTCATCAACTCCTCTCCTCTGACTGACTGTCTTCAATCCTTAAATCACCGCCGCAATGTTGCTCCTCTTGCTCTCTTCTACCGTTATTTTCATGCTCACTGCTCTTCTGAACTTGCTAACTGCATGCCTCCCCCACTCCCGCGGCCTCACTGCACAAGACTTTCTACTTATTCTCATCCCTATTCTGTCCATCTTCCTAATGCAAGAGTTAATCAGTATCTTTACTCTTCCATCCCTTTCACTGGTAAACTCTGGAACTCTCTTCCTGTTTCTATTTTTCCACTTTACTATGACTTAAATCGTTTCATAAGAAGAGTAACAAGGCACCTCCCGAACTAAATTGGCCCACCCCTCTGTTTTTATTTTATTCTCTTACTGTCTTCTTTATAGGGACTGGCAACTAAGCGGGCTTTGTGTTACCCATTTTTGTTGTGCCCTTGGCCAGTTCCTTGTGACGTAAAAAAAAAAAAAAAAAAAAAAAAAAAAATACAACAAGTAAATACGTACGTATAGTGCATGTGTCCACCATTAACCAGTAAAGCTAAGGTTCCCAGAGTAGGGTGCGACCCACTGACCACCAAGCCAGCCCTCACACCGCTACGACTGTTGTTCACTTGACACTATTAATCATTGTTTTGTTTACCTCACAACCATTATGTTAGTTATTATTCACTCCAGATGGTCTCCACAAATAGGAAGGAAGCATATTGTTTAGTGCGAGGGAGGAATAGAAGTTTCGGGTTATATGTTCAAATATATCTTCCTTTCATTATTTAGTGGGCGCTCCATAACTCAGTGGTAAAGCGTTGCTGTTTCTATGCAAAACACTTGGGTTCGAATCCCCCACACTGTAATAAAATTTATCTTTTACCGACCTCGGACCCCGCCACCTCCCCGTCCATGGATCAGCCTCTCTTTATTTTTGTTGAGCCCCTAATTTGTAGGAATATTAATTTTTTCACCTTTTATTTGTAAATAGTCAGTGTTTTTTAAAATCAAAATTCAATTAAATTCAATTAAAGTGATATTTAACTTACATTTGTTGCTTAAAATTAAGCTTAAATGTTTGTGTGTTGGTGTGCACAGGGTGGGTGTTGGGGAGCGCGCGTCACAGGCTGAGGGCGACAGGTAAACATAACTCTTATAGTAACTCTAATACGCAACCTGCAACTTTATTAATTTACATGTATGTGCATTCATTGCAAAATAATTGACAAATGAACCAATGAACGCATAATGAGAGAGAAAAAAAAATGATTTGCAGGAAGTAAAAGTTTCCAGAAAGTGTTCCAATCCTCTCTTCACACGCCTTTCAGTCTCATTTTACAACACATAGATGATTAAGAAAGCAAAAAACCGAGCATTGATAACACTGGGGAACAATTTGAAGAAAAAAAAAATTGTTGAGTTAGATTTTTGAGCTTATTTAGACTAAAATTGGCATGCTGATTCCAAATCTGTAGTCAGTTTTTTTCTAGCACGTCAAGTTTTTTCTCCACAGCTTACCCTCCAGATAAGCAAAATTCCACTTGTGAGTGTAGTAAAACTTGCCAGCTGATTACGATTGCTCATCGAGAGCTATGTGGCAACTTGTTTGTGCAGTTACAATTGAGACAGTGCGGTGAGAGGTGTGTGGCAGCTCCCAATAGGTCAGTACTATCAATATCTGCAAACATAAAGCTAGGATAGTAGGAATTAGGAGGATTTGTTATGGCTTTTCTCTTAACCTTGTAACAACATACCATTGTAATTTCTATTTCGTTTTATGTTGGTTTTTTTTGTTTTCAAAGCTTGTAACTATTCCAGCTTAGTGTTTTATTTACATAGGTATATATTTCTTTTGTTTCAGATCATGTCTGCTCCTGCTACGTCTCGTCGTAAATGCCTAAACAACCCTGACTCCTTCTGCTATATATGTGGTAGTTTCACAATTCCAAGTCAGAGGGCAAGCATCAGCGTATTTGTCAAACAAGCATATTTCGCATATTTTAAAGTGAAACTCGGTGATCAAGACAAGCTATGGGCCCCTCACAAAGTGTGCAAGCAGTGTGTCGAGAGATTACGGATGTGGACCAAAGGAACACGTGAAAAGTTGGCATTTGGTATCCCCATGGTTTGGCGAGAGCAAAAAGATCATTCCACAGACTATTACTTTTGTATAGTGAAAACATCAGGATTTAACAAGAAAAATAAAAGTAAAATAGAATATCCTAATCTACCGTCAGCTATAAGACCAATGCCTCATTCAGCTGAAATTCCAGTGCCAGTTTTCGAACAACTACCTCCTCTAGAAGATCTGAGTGATGTTGAAGAACGCAGTGACAGCAATGATGCAGATTTTGACATTCACGAGGATTCAGTTCGTAGGGGATTTGATCAGCACGAGTTGAATGATTTAGCACGTGATTTGGGCCTATCCAAAAAAGCTTCAAAAATACTAGCATCAAGACTGAACGAGAAAAACATACTTGAACAAGGAGTGAAGGTATCATACTTTCGAACCAGAGAAAGTACATTTCTGCAGTACTTTCGAAGTGCCAGCGGTTTTGTGTTTTGCCATAACATTCCTGGTTTACTGAAGGAATTAGGGCTTTCAATCTACAATCCAAATGAATGGCGATTGTTTATTGATAGCTCAAAGCGGAGCTTGGAGTGTGTCCTTCTACACAATGGCAATTTGTTTGGCGCAGTCCCTATTGTGCATTCGGTCTGTCTTCGTGAAGAATATGGAGATGTAAAGAGAGTCATTGAGTTATTGCAATATGACAAACACAATTGGATCATCTGTGTTGACCTTAAAATGGTGTCCTTCCTTCTTGGTCAACAACGTGGATACACAAAGTATCCCTGCTTTCTCTGTATGTGGGATAGCAGAGCTCGAGAGAAGCATTGGGTTCAGACGAATTGGCCTCCGAGATCTGATCTTAAACCTGGAGATCCTAACATTGTACATGAGCCACTTGTTGCCAGGAAGAAAATAATATTCCACCTCTGCACATAAAACTAGGTCTCATGAAACAATTTGTAAAAGCATTGTCAACTGATGGCGACTGTTTGAAGTACATCATCTTGGCATTTCTTGGACTGTCAATTGAAAAAATCAAGGCCGGTGTGTTTGATGGTCCACAAATTCGACAGCTCATCAAAGATGAACATTTCAAACGGTACTATGTCAGACCTTGAAAAGAATGCTTGGCTATCATTCAAAGACGTCGTCAAGAACTTTCTTGGAAATACACGTGCAAGTAATTACACAGAAATTGTTCAGAAACTATTGGAGAGCTACAAAGCGCTTGGTTGCAACATGAGAATTAAAGTACATATTTTGCATAGCCATCTTGCCAACTTTCCGGAAAATCTTGGTGCTGCTAGCGACGAGCAAGGTGAACGATTTCACCAAGATTTGAAGGTTATGGAAGAACGTTACCAGAGTAGATGGGATGTGCATATGATGGCTGACTATTGTTGGAGCATCAAACGCGATAGTCCTCAAGTTGAACACTCCAGACAAAGCTACAAACGTAAATTTTTACCTTAACCTGCACACAATTATAGCCTTATCCTTTCTAAAAACATGATAATGTTAAATAAACATTCTATTCATGCCTATTTCTTTCATTTTTCATTGTATGTTAACATTTGCAACTTTTTATAAAATAAGCACTGTTACTGTTAAGTACAGTATTTTTCATATTTTTTTAAGAAAACGAAAATCCTACAGTTCAAAACTTGACGTGATAGAGGAAAAACTGAGATCAGTTTTGGATTCAGCACCCAAAAATTACTTAATAACAAGTGTCAGACCTAACTCAACAAAAATTTGTTCCCCAGTGATCATCCTAGTTAGTGATCGCAGACAAATATTTATCACTCTTATGTTTTAATTACATGAATATGTTTGTTGTTGTGTTGTCTGTACTCCTCTAACAGCAGCCTTCATGACCTGCCTCCACCTGCCTCGTCTCGCCCCCTTCAGAATAACGACCACAACAACGGATTTTTTCTTTTTTTATAGTAGATCAGCGGACAGCCATAAAAACTAGATTTGGCTCTGCCGTGTTTCTAGCTCTTTATTTTACTCA
>JACEEZ010009690.1:0-16350 GCA_016584305.1 Chionoecetes opilio | reverse complement strand
TCCTTTTTTCTCCTTTTCCCCCTTTTCAAAAAAAACACATATTAAAAGGCACCAACAAACAAGGACTTTTCCCTTTGAGAACGTAATCAATCCCATACAGCAGCCCAGAGTTCTCCCCAGACAATCAAATGATATTTGTAAAAAAACCCAAAAAAGGAATGTGGGAAAAAGTTGTCATTTATGTCCAACATTAATATACAGAATGGGTAACTCCATTTTTCCCATTACAAACTTCTGGCTAGATAATTTGTATGGAATTCCAATTATTTAAAAGTAAGATGCTTGTAACAATAACAGTGGCAAAAAAATTTTTTCGGAAACCCAAAACATTAAAGAAATACTAAGATATTGTAAAAAACCCTAAAGTGGGGTTAAAGTAGTACATGATCTCTCAGGGGAACATATATTGCAGTATTTCACAGTTTAAACTTGGATTTTAGATTTTTTACCAAAAGTAAATTAAACAGGAAAATAAAAATTATATCCCCCCCAAATATAACACATTCATACAAAAAACAAATAAAAATATGTTTATGAAATTGCAAAACTTCCACTGTTTTCCTTTTAATAAATAAAATTTGCATATTCGGGCCACTATGTAGCAGTTTTTGTTTCTAAGGGGAAGCTTTACCGTACTTCCCCTTACAAAAAAACTAAATTGCTGTGGATTTTAAAATAAAGGGCTTAAAAAATACTCAGCAGAATTATTTGCCCCCCAAAAAAAATAAGAAGTTTAGTATAATCAGTGAATTTTATTAATATAATTTATATATATAATATTATATATTATAAAATTTATATTTATTTAATTTTAAATATATAATATATAATATATATAATATATTATATAAAAATAAATATATATATTTATTTTATTATATATTTTTATAAAAATTTTAATATAATATTATTTTAATAATATTATATATATAAGATGGGATAGAATTAGTTTAGATAGATTAGTTTAAGAATAAATATATAATAGGGCTACACACACATTTTTTTTGTCTGTCTGTTAAAATTTCGCGTTAGGCGTAAATATTATTGCAGGAAAAATAAAAAATTAAACATTGTATTCATCATCAAATTGCAATCTGTGTCGGGCATTTTGCAGAAAAAAATAATCCACCAAAAATCTTAGAAAACTTTTTTAAAGTAAATATAAAAAAAATGCATTATAAAATATTATATATATTAATATATTATATATATATATATTAATATATATTAATATTTATAATTATATTTATTATATATTTATATAATTATATATTTTTTTACCATTAGTTCTAACTGAAGTTTTTCTAAAGTTTTTTGGTGGATAATTCTCGCAATTTGTAGGACACAAGATCCCCATAGGATGTTTGGAATTAACAATGTTTGATTTATTTCTGCAAGATTTTTTTTTGTAACACTGAAACTAGACTTTGATAGCATCCTGCATTAGTGAACATTAATAAAAATATTTGGAAAGACTATACCAATACTCTCTTTTAAAATTGTTGTGTTTTCAATGACGATTTTTCCGGGTCAAAAATTTTATTTTTTTTCAGATTAGGGGAACACACAACCTATGGGTTAAAAAAAAACACGTTGCGGGAAATGTTTTTGTGTGAGGGCCCCATTATTTTTCGTAAAAATGGGCGCATTCATGTGAAAAAATTGTGGTGAGATGTGAAAAAAATTCCCCCGGGGGACTCTGAAAGTTTATCCTCTGAGGGGTCGTAAATGTAAAAAAGCTTGGGGTTTTGAGGGAAAGACCATGACACAGGCATGAACTTTAAAGGGCAACCCGTGACTACCTTGCGAGTATATTTTTGAAAATGTGGCCAACCATAGATCCAAACTAAAGATAATTGGTTAAGGTTTTTGTTTTCATTGTGTGGAAGAAAGGTAGTTTAATTTGGAGGAGGAAAAATGGAAGGAATTTCAGAAAAAAAAAGCCAGTGTTTCAAAAAGTGGGGGGAGGGAGGTTTAAATTTGGGGGACTGTAGATTAGATTTAGAACAGGCCCTTAGGAAATCTTTTAAGATTTTGATTATACGTTTAGAAATTTTTTGGGGATGGTGATGGAAGCAGGGGTTTTTGGTTTATTACAGAAAATTAAAAAACTCAATATTCAACCTTTTTACATGGGCCTAGCTCCCCCCACAGCCGGGAACGTACATTAAGTAGATTACAAAAATAGGGCTTTAATATTACCAAAACCTATCAACAAAACTAAATTTTGGATTGTTCATTAAAAACTAAAAAATTAAAAAAAAAGAAAAAAATGTTAACGGTTTTTTTAATGACCTTTTTAACCAAATGTAACATGAAGGGTATGGTAAGTTAGGGCATGTAGGTTTAATACAAATGGTTTACCTGTAACTTTTAAGGGGAGCGTTTTAAAAAAATTTTTTGGTTTTCTCAAAACCAACCTGTTAAAATTAATCTACATTTCCAAAATGGGCCTCGTTACCTTGACACTGGGCCTTTTTTTTTATTCACTCCCTTTTTTTCTCCTTAAAAAAAAAACTACCTTTCTTTTCCCCCCAACAATGAAAAAACCCAAACTTAACAAATTTTTATTTTTTTTTTGGATCAGGGGGGGCCCATTTTGCAAATATTCCCCCATTTTAAATTTTTTTTTTGGGTTCGCCTCCGTGTAGTGTTTACGTGCCTGGTTTACGAATCTGGACCAGTTTAAAGAAAGCTGTTCTTCCTTCCCCTCTTGGGTTTCTTTTCCTCAAAAAAAATAAAAAAGTGAAAATTATGTTTAGTTAAAGGGGGGGATGCGCAAAAAACCGCAATCCCCCGCTAGCAAAAATTTCGCACTCGATTTAAAAAACCCAACATTTGGGTTTTTAATTGCAAGGGTCAGCACCCGCCGGATGGCAAATGGTGGGGCCTCGCCCTGGAAAACCGCCTTCAGGATCGGCCGGAAAATCTTCCTGTGCCAGATAAATGGGTACCTGGGGGAAAAAAAAAACCTGGGGGAAGGTAACTTTTGGTAATCGGGGATGCCCAACTAGCCCTGTGTCCCGGGGTCCTCCCACCGCCACGGGGTTTCAAAGGGCTAATGCCACAGGGGTTGAGCACCGAGGGGGACACGCGCAGCTTAGCGTATCCCCCCCCATTTTTTACCTTTTTACCTAACACCTCTATAATTATAAGAATGATGAATACTTATGGAATCATAGAGACCTTTTTAAATCTAAGAGCTGCAATGTAATCTTGCAGGTCGATTGCCAATAAAATCCGGGTCCCTAATGAGGTGGTGTTATTTTGTCACAAAAATTCAATAATGTTTTGGCCTTTTAGTGAACATCAAAGTTTGGGACGTCATCTTAGCCATGGAGAAGGGTAAGGTAAACGGCCCGTCTTCCTTTTCATAAAAAAAAAAATGGAGGGTTTTATCATGTACTAATCTTGGAAAAATAGTTAAACAATATTTGTTAAGGTTATATGTATATTGGGTAAGCTAAATTATGTAGCAGCCCTGCATTTGTTATGTTCCTATTTCATGTCCCTAGGGCAAAAAAAAACCCCCTTGTGCTGTATTCCGTATTTCTTTGATGGCATTAAGATGCCATATCTTTTCCCCAAAAATAAAAAAAGCCTCTAAAAATTAATATATTCTTTTCAATTTACCCTAGCTAGGAAATACTAAAATAGGAAAAAAACTAATATGGGACCAACTTTTGAAACATGATTCTTAGGCAAAAGAGAATAAGTTTTCTTACTAAATACAACTGAAGGGTATATCCCTTTCGAAGAAGTATTCTTCTTTACAGATCATTACTGGAACTTGAAACTACAAAAATTTTACTGGAAAGTCATAACCCATATGACCCCAGTATAATAAATATTATTCAAAAAAATTTATAAAAAATTATTAAATAGTAATAATGATAATATGATAACGGTAGTCATGATAATAATTAAAATTGTTATGAAACAATAAAATAATTGTACCGATCCTTTAAATTCATAGAAAATTTTGTCACTAAAAAAAAATTAAAGGGCACCTAAAATAATATTATAAAATCGGGACATATGAGGGGAAGCATATAAACAAATGTGGACTACTGTATGAGGCTGGCATACTTAACAAAATGACAAATGAACCCCCCAGTATCACACTCAAGTTTTCATGGCAGTTATTCCCAAAGGGTGGGCGGAACTCTCTCAGAAAGGGTCCAGGGGGGGGCCGTGAGGAAAAGCACTAGAGTGGGCCAGCAAGGTGGCATTAAAACCATTTTTTTTTTACACTATCTGTATGACAAAATTTTAAGGGCGAAAAACAAATTAAGTAACGTGTATGCTTTGGGAAGGAATGAAATTTATTTACTGTTTATATATATATATTATAAATATATTTTTATATAATATATATCATATATTATATATAATTATATATTATATATATATAATATATATATACATATATGATATAATCTATCTATCTATCTATTTATCTATTATATATAAACAAATAAATATAATTATATATATATATATATATATATTATATATATATATATATATATATATTTTTATATAGTATATATATATATATATATACATACATATGAAAACATTTCTTGTTTTCTATTATTTTTGTAGTTGAAAATGTTTAGAGGCCTAGCATCTTTCCAACGAAGAAACAGTTAACATTTTGAATGTGGGGATCTAATACTTATTGCCTTGAAACTTGGTGCTGAGAAAAACAGATATCCCTGTACCAAACACATTCATATTATTAACAATGGGGAAGGCAACTTAGTTAAATACCAGATGTAAATTTATTTTTCCCAATTGCTAAAAAAAAAATGGGTGTACTTGGTAAATTGTATTTATGATGTGGAATCATAATGATAAAAATCATAATGATGAATGTAATCATCCGCTCGTTTATAGTATTAGAAATTGTTTTGCATTTATGAAAGATCTAATACCAAGAAAGAGGTATGTGTTCATCTGTGTGTATTTGGGGTCACTAGTAATGTGACCTGGGAGCCAAGGAGGAGGTAGCCCGGAAAAGTTTGGGCAATTAGCACCAAAGATCTATGGAGAGTGTAAGTAAGCAATGTGCTTTGATTTTTACTTTTCATAGATCCACTTTTTTTCAGATTCAACTTTTACTTCCTCTACTCCATAATAAAAAATATAAAAAATGGCGGTATTTGATTGCGCATTGATGCTCGTAGCCATAAACATTCAGCTACGTTGTGGACACATGATAATTATCACAGGTGTATAACAATTACGATGAGCGTGAATAAGAGTTACAAGATGCCGCAGTGCTGCAACTTTCATAATTTCTTTTGTTTTTTTTGCTGTACTGCCCATTATGGATTTCATCATGAGTTCACGATTGTATTGATTTCGATTTTTTTCTGATATTACAAAAATATTGTGTTAAGCAAGTAAATGCAGGAATATATGTGAGAAGCCCTTAAAAAAACGGTTGGTAAACGTCGTATACACCAAAAAAAAATGGTATTAAAATTATAAGGGGTTTATCAAAATCAATTACAAAAAATTAGATAAAATCCGCTACTAAAATTGTTCTTGTTTTCATTTATCAAAAAAATGTAGCGACATTTTTTAATTCTAAAAACCCTACCCCTCCTACAATGCATATCATTTCTCTTTACCTCAAAATAAAATTTTTTTCTTTTTATCATAGTGATTTCTAACACGGTTTTTTTGTTTTCATCACCCACTCTTTTTTTTATATTTCTTTTCATACACTGAACATTTTTTTGGGGGTATCCTGTTCTCAGTCTCAAAATGAAATTTTTCCCATCCGTCTCTTCTACATCAGCTTAAATGAGGTTTTTTTTGCTATGTTGTCTCCTTTCTATTTTTTTTTTCATTAAAAAATGCTTGCTTCTTGCAGGGGCATTATTCACCCAGAGGGAAATATGATTTTCCTATGTTTTTTTAAAGTTAGAGTTAAAAGTTTTTTTCTTTGTCTTCAACTTTTCCTCACCTCCTGACCTTCTTCAATTTTTCCAAAAACCACTGCCGCATTTTTTTTTTTCATTCTCGAATTCTAGTTTTTTTTTTTTATGTTTTTTAAACTCCCCTTTTTTCAAAATTTTTCTGAAATGCATCCTTCCCCCCTTCCATGGGGCCTCCTACACAAAGGATTTTTTCTACTCCCCCCCATCCCAAATTTCTACCATCTTAATCAATTAAAACCCCTTTCCCCATTTTTTTCACCCTTTTTCCCCTTGTTAAATTTTGGAGTCCCCCCAAAGTTTTTAGTTTTTCCGTCTTTCCTACGCCCCAAAAAAAATCTTTAAGGGGAAAGGGGCAAAACCCCCCTTTCAAATTTTTAAAAATTTTGTTTTTACCCCCTATTATGTTTTATGTTTTTTTTGTTTTTACAGGGAATGGCAATTCTCTTTTTTTTTTTTGTTGGGCCCCAGTACAATTCCCTCGTTATACGATGGGGTTGGTTTTCCAAAAAAACCCAAAAATCAATTTTGTGATAGTGTATATAAAATTTTCAAGTTTAATTTGGGTTAAATAGGGATCCTTTTTAAAATACAAAAAAAATGTACTAAAACCCCCTTAATTTACTCCTTTTTAGGTTTAAACCCAATTATTTTTTTTTTTTTATTTTGTCTGTAAAATCATTGCCTAACTAATAAAAACCCCTATTACATTTAAATTTTACTTTTTTAAAAAATTAATAAAAAAAAAATGAAAAAGAATTCCCCACCCCGCTTATTACCTAAACCCTCACTGTCATCATCATCATGGGCGATAGGAAGGGGGGCACCATGGAAGGGCCAAAAGGGGGGGGAAGGCTTAAAAACATTTTTTTTAGGCCTGGACCCCCAATTTTTTTAGCTTTTCCTGGCTCTTATTGGGCTTGATATAGGGAGACCCAAAAAAACTTTGCGGGCCTCTTAAGGGACATCACGGATCGCTCAACAGGATCGAAAAAGCGCCCCGAGAGTAGTGGGCGTATAAAGGGGGGGGGGGGGGGGGAAAACTCCGGCAATGCCCCCCTTTTGCCCCCGGTAGGCCTACATGCTGAAAATTTCTAAATACTATAAAAAAAAAAATTTGCCCATATGGCAAAAATTTTCCCCCGTGAAATTTGGTGGTTTTAGAAACGTAAACTTTCCCTTATCGAGTGTTTTTACATGCTTTTTTTTTACAAAACCCGATGCATTTTTTTTTGTGGGGGGAGAAAATTTTTTTTTTTAAATTTGTCATTCCTGGCAAGGGAAAGTTTGGCAGCCCCCTTGGCCGGGAAAAGGCAGCGAGAGGGGGGAGAAAAAAAAACATAAAAGCATTTTGCCCCAAATATATAAATATTATCTTTTTCAATAAGGCTTTTAAAGACCATTTGACTAATTAGTATAAAAGGTACATTCAGTATTTACCGAGGTTTTAATAAAAAAATTAATACATAAGGTTTGTACATTGTTTTTTTCCATTGATACAAATTAGTGCCAAAAATATCCCTCCTGAGGTAAAAAAAAAAAGCCCTAAAAATGCTTTTAATTTTTTGAAAAATTTTCCTGGGGGGCCTCAAAACCCCCCAGCGGTAGAGGTTTTGCTTTTGCTCACCCTTTCCCCCCAAAAAAATCCCCTTTAAAACCCCGTGGCCCAACCCCCTTTCCCCAAGGGGAATTTTTTTTTTTCCCCCCTTGCCATCGTAAAAAAGACAAAGGTTTTTTTTAAGGAAAAACCGGGCAACGAGATATGTAAACAAGGCATCGTATAGCGAGGGGTATTCCTGTAATGTGCATGGATATTGTGATACAATAATCGGAAACACTTTTTGTAAATAACATGGAATTTCAATAGCACTAGTATCCAATTTTTTTTAAAGCATTCTGATTTCTTTAACCTTAACGCCATCAGGAATTGACCAAATATTAACTTTCAGCATCAGCAGATTTATAAGTTTTTTTTTCAGTTAGATCAACTCAAAAGCCATACAAAAGGAACGAAAATTGCAATGAAAAGACTTAATGGGAGGACTGGAAGTGGCATCAGAGGACTACCAGGTCGCGCGGCAGACTGGAAGGCTTGCTCGCATATTAGGGATATGATCCATGTTTCCTTCCTAAACGTAATGCCCAGTGTTATTGTATCGGCACTTGCATTCACCCAAGGTGACGAGACAATTTGAAATTGTGGAAACCAAGACCAGAATGCAGGTCAACATTGGGTTGGACACCCCAACCCCTTCTATGAACGTTTCCGCGCTCTACCAATGGACTCAGATGTACTTTGCTATACAAATGATACGCGTAGGTAGCAGTGGTGGATCTATAGGGTGGCCCACGGGCAAACCTGAAATTTTAACAACTGACACCAACCCAGATCTGAGTCAGAATTTAATGAAAATTAGTCATGATTGAAAATGGATATGCCATGCCACCCCACACTAGATGTACATCCAAAAACTTGGACACCTAGGTCAAAATTTCCTTGGGCCCGGTGACAATGGTGGTGGAGAACGTGCCAACTTGTTAACAAAAAAAATCTGCGTGGAAGTGGGAATATGAAGATGGAGACTGGTGAAGGCTCACTTGCTCGGTCTACCTTCCTCGGGACTCATTGCTTCCAAGTTGTCAAGTCACTTTCAGATTTTATTCACTCATTTTTTTTTTTTTTTTTTTTTTGCAGGTTACACTGCAGAAACATTGTAGGGAGTGTGGGATTGTACATTCCCAAAAAATTAATAGATTTCGCTTACCACCGCTTTTCAACAGAGTTGCAATGTTTTACAATGCTTCCTATGGAGTTAAAAGACTTAAACAATTGGAATTCATCTAACATATCTAAAACTGCACACACATAAAAGTAAAACCTATGCACTGTTATTTATACTTGCATCATAGGACCACCGTCTCCTTTCATTTCTTTTCACCGTTTACAAATCTCCAGTACTTTGCTTTGTGAAGGGACAACTTCCCTGTAACATATGTATGTATGCTATCAGGGCATTAAAGATTATTTTTTCTATCATATATACAAAAAAAAAACCACACTGTTAGTAATGTTGCTTTTTCTTTTTCCTTTTTCACTTGCCTTATCCACATTCTGGAACTGCCAGATAGTATATCACAGCCAAAGTATTTGTTGCTCCATCATTCACCATACTTTCTTAAGCAACCACAATATCTTGTCAGTTATATTTCTACATCATTCCCTTATTAGAAAAATCTGAGCATTGTTTTATTAACTTTGAAAGATATTAGTGAAAGTTTTAGTGGAATATATACTATTTGGCGAGATGTAGATCTCTGAGCATTAAGTATGTCAAGAGGCGCACTGCACTCATGAAGGCCGGCCGAGAAGTGTTGTGTTGATCCACAGTGACAGAGGCTCTCCTCCTTCATGAAGAATCTCATCAAACAGAAATTGAGTATGCCTCTGACTCAGCACTGGAATATTCCCACACAAACTATTGAAACGTGAGTTCACAGTTGAACAATCTGTGGACGGAACGCAAAATCTCATGTCAGACAATAATCATTGAAATGAGGCAGTGAGCGTAAGCGTATAAATAGTGTAGAGTGGAAGTGAGTGGGTGTTTTAAAGAGTGGTTAGAGAGAAAATTATATTAGAAGATGGACTAATTATTTCCCAAAAACGAAGAATGTGAAGAGATTAGAAAAAAATATCTATACATAGAAAGACAGTCGCGGCAGGTGAGGATTATGTCACACACACACACACGCACGCACGCACGCACGCACGCACGCACGCCAACCACACACACACACACACACACACACACACACACACACACACACACACACACACACACACACACACACACCACCACACACACACAACAACACACACAGCACACCACTGGAAAGAAAAAACTCAGCACGCTCGGTTCACAAACCGAGAAAGTCGGGTTCGATCCCGGGCGAGCCGGAAACAGAGGGCTGTTTTACTTAATACCCGGAGCCCCTGTCCACCCAGCAGTGGAATTGGGTACCGGGTGTTTAGCGGGATTTGTGAACCCGCTTCCCGGGGTGCTGGCTTCGGCCAAAACTAAGCAATAAGGGAATGGTGAATGATAAAAAATGTTGATATGGAGAATGGGAGCCATACGACCGTGCTCTGGCCCTTTTGATAAAATACAACTAAGATGAACACACACACACACACACCACACACACACACACCACACATACTGGGAAGAAACTTGTTCAAATATTTTGAGATTAGTCAGTTCATCCAAGAGAGGACTAATTGTAGTACACTCAGCGATTCAGTTTTCGCAAATGTGGCTATTGCGCTGACGGTATCACAGGAACCTTAAAATCTGCACACCTAGGGTGTAGCGCATACATTCGGGACGTCACGCACCCCCAAAGGATAAAAATACTGTAACATTGACTTTAGGGCTACACATCATCACACATACATGATTGTAGGGAGTATGAAACCAGACACCAGCAGGGACACTGCCACCAGGTAATACTCACACACGGAAAAGTATTTCGGGGGGGGGGGGGGGGGGTGGGTGCAGACTTGTCTTTAACAATTTCTGTGTCTTCCCTGACCATATCACTTCAGCTATATGATAGAGCAGCTGCAGCCTACCTCAGTGGCGTACCCAGAAAATTAAAAGGGGGGGCCAAAATATGAATATAATATATTATACATAACAGACACATTATAATATATATATATATATATTATAACATACAGAAAAACACATATCTATATGATATATATTTATATATATATATATTATATATTATAACAATAACAGACACAATATATATATAATTATACTATAACAGACCACAGTATACTATATATATATATCTATATAAATATATATATATATATATTAGAAATATATATATATATTATATATAATATATATTATAATATATATATATATATTATATACCATTATAATTATTACATTTATGATATTATAAACTATATTTATATATTATAAATATAGTTTATATTATAATATATTTATATATTATAAATATATTTATATAGTATAAATATATTTTATACATTATAAATATATTTATATATTATAAATATATGTTTATAATATTATACACATATATTTATATATTATATATACATTTATATTATAAATATATTTATATATTATAAATATAATTATATATTATAATATATTTATTATATCTATATATATTTTCAATATATTATATATATATTCATATATATAAATATATTGATATATTATAAATATATTTATATACTAGCCGCAAAGCCGCCCTCCGGGCGGATTTTTGGCTAGCTCTGCGAGGGCATTGGTGGGCCCTCTTTGGCCCACCACATGTGTTGGTGGGCCGAAGGCCCATCAAACACACTCTCCAGATAGCCTTCTAACTTTCCTGAAATCATGGATGTAGAAATGTATGTATTAAACGCAACCCATTCACATCACCCCAACTCACATTCAACATCTACAAATTTTACCCATCAACACTCCACAACCATCACTCACCCATTTACCCAGTATAGCACCACCCCAACCACATTCACTCACCCATTACCCATCACACACACACTCATTCACTCACCATTACCCATCACCCCCCACCTATTCCTCACCCATCACCCATCACCCCCAATCATCACCCCACACCCATTCCCTCCAACCATCACCCCACCCCATTACCCAGCACCCCATACCATTCACAGTCACCACATTACCCATCACCCTACATCAAGGTTTCCTCACTCGCAACCACGTTTTTTTCCACAATTCTCGCTAATAGGCTGCTAAAAAAAGAAAAAAAAGGTGATCGGAATCATCCCAACAAGTGGGGCTTAAAATGTCCCCTGTCGACACTGGTTTCCAAAAACTGTGCCATATGATGGGATTGGGGCACTGGGGCGGCGCACCTGTCGCGGACACACAAGATACACGACACACACAGACACACACTTTCGCTTATATTATTATATATTTCGTATTATATAATATTTATAATACATTATAATTATTACATTTATAATTATTAAAATATAGTTATATATTATAAATATATTTATATATTCAAATGTAATAATTATAATGGTATATAAAATATATATATACGAAAATAATAATATAAGCGAAAGTGTGATGTCTGGGTGTGTGTGTGCTGTGTATCTGTGTGTCCGCGACAGGTGCCGGCCCCCAGTGCCCCAAATCCATCATATGGCACAGTTTTGGAACCAGGTCGACCAGAGGGGAACATTTTAAGCCCCACTTGGGGAGATCCGATCACCTTTTTTTCTTTTTTTTAGCCAGCCTCCTCTATAGCGAGAATTGTGGAAAAACAAAGGGGGTTGGCGAGAATGAGGAACCTTGATGTAGGGGTGAGGGTAATGGGTGAGTGAATGGGTGGGTGATGGGTAATGGGTGTGGGGTGATGGTGAGTGAATGGGTCGGGGGTTGATGAGTTGGGGGTGTAGGGCGTGATGGGTGAGAGAATAGGTGGGGTGGGTGTTTATGGGTAATGGGTGAGTGTAATGGGTGTGTGTGGTGATGGGTAATGGGTGAATGTGAATGGTTGGGGTGAGGGTAATGGGTGAGTGAGATGGGTGGGAGGTGATGGGTAATTGGTCCGTGAGTGAATGTCTTTCCTCATGTGAATGAGTTGGGGTGATGTGAATGCGGGTGGGCGTTAATACATACATTTCTACAGCCATGATTTCAGGAAAGTTAAGAAGGGGCTATCTGGAGAGTGTGTTTGGATGGGCCTTCGGCCCCACCAAACACAGGTGGTGGGCCAAAGGCCCAAACAATAGCCTCCGCAGGAGCTAGCCAAAAAAGTCGCCCGGAGGGCGCTTTGCAGGCTAGTATATAAATATATTTATAATTATAAATATATTTAAATATATGAATATATATATAATATATGAATATATATATAATATATATATATATTTGTATAATATATAATTTATATTTATAATATATAAATATATTTATTAATATATAAATGGTATATATAATATATAAATATATTCTATAATATATAAATAGTATTTATAATATAGAAAATATATTTATATGATATAAATATATGTTATAATTATATAAATATATATTATAATAATTAAATAGATGTATAATATATAAATATATTTATAATATATAAATATATTATAATATATAAAGTTAATAATTATAATGGTATATAAATATATATATATATATTATATATATATATATATATATATATATAGATTTATATATATATATATATATAGTTGCATAATATATATATATTATATATATATGGGTTGTTATGTAGTAATCTATATATAATGTGGTCTGTTATGTATTAAATATTATATAATATATATATATATATAGATATATATATATATGTGTCTGTTATGTATAATAAATATTATATATATATATATATGTGGTTGTTATGTATATATATATATATTCATATTGCCCCCCCTTTTCTAAATTCTGGGTACGCACATGAGGGTAGGCTGCAAGCTGCTCTCTATATAGCTGAAGTGATTGGTCAGGGAAGACACAGAAATTTGAAAGACCAAGTCTGCAAAACCCCCCCCCCCCCCCCCCCCCCCCCACCCCCCCCCACCCCCCCCCCCCCCCGGAAATACTTTTCGGAGTATTTTACCTTTGGTGGAAGGTGTCTGCTGGTGTCTGTTTATACTGCCCTACCAATCATGTAGGGGTGATGATGTTGTATGTAGCCCTAAAAGTCAAATGTTACAGTATTTTTATCCTTTTAGGTGCGTGACGTCCCGAATGTATGCGCTTTACACACTAGGTGTGCAGATTTAAGGTTCTGTGATTACCGTTAAAGCGCAATAGCCACATGTCGCGTGAATAAACTGAGCTGAGTGTAATAAATATAGTCCTCTCTTGGAATGAACTGACTAATTCAAAATATTGAACAGTTTCTTCCTAGTATGTGTGTGTGTGTGTTTTTGTTGTGTGTGTGTGTGTGTTCATCTAGTTGTTTTTACAGGGCCAGAGCAACGGTCGTAGGGCCCCCATCTCCATATCAACTTTTTATCATTCACCATTCCTTAGTGCTTAGTTTGGCCGAAGCCAGCCACCCCCCCGGGAAGCGGGTCACAAAACCCCCGGCTAACACCCGGTACCCATTCACTGCTGGGTGGACAGGGGCTCGGGTATTAAGGAAACGCCCATCTGTTTCCGCTCCGCCCGGGGATCGAACCCGGGACTTCTCGGTTGTGAACCGAGCGTGCTGAGTTTTTCCCAGTGTGTGTGTGTGTTGTGTGTTGTGTGTGTGTGTGTGTGTGTGTGTGTGGTGTGTGTGGTGTGTGTGTGTGTGTGTGTTGTGTGTGTTTGGGGCGTGCGTGCGTGCGTGCGTGCGTGCGTGTGTGTGTGTTGTGGACTAATCCTCACCCCCCGACTGTCTTTCATATGTATGAATATTTTTTCTTAATTCTTCACATTCATTGGTTTTGAAATAATTAGTCCATCTTCTAATAAATTTTCTCTCTAACCAACTCTTTAAAACACACCACTCACTTCCACTCTACAATATTTAGACGCTTAGCGCTCACTGCCTCATTTCAATGATTATTTCTGACATGAGATTTTTTCCGTCCACAGATGTTCAACTGTGAACTCACGTTTCAATAGTTTGTTGGAATATTCCCAGTCTGAGTCAGAGGCATACTCAATTTCTGTTGATGAGATTCTTCATGAAGGAGGAGAGCCTCTGTCACTGTGGATCAACACAACACTTCTCGCCGGCTTCATGATTGCAGTGCGCCCATTGACATACTTAAGGCTCAGATATCTACATCGGCCAAAATAGTATATATTCCACTAAAAACTTTCACTAATATCTTTTAAAGTTATAAAAACAAATGCTCAGATTTTCTAAAATAAGGAATGATGTAGAAATATAACTGACAAAATATTGTGGTGCTTAAAAAAGTATGGTGAATTATGGAGCAACAAATACTTTGGGTGTGATATACTATCTTGGCAGTTTCCAGAATGTGGAAAAGCGGGAGGAAAAAAAAGCAACATTATACGTGGGGTTTTTTTTTTTGTATAATGATAGAAAAAAAATTTTTAATGCCTGATAGCAACTACATAGTACAAGGGAATTTCCCCTTCAAAAAAAAGTATGGAGATTTGAAAGGGTGAAAAGAAATAAAAGGGGGGACGGTGGTCTAGATGCAAGTATAATAACAGTGCATGGGTTTACTTTTTAGTGGTGAGTTGTTAGGAAATGTAAGAATTTCCCAATTTTTAAGTCTTTTAATCCATAGGAAGCAGTAAAAATTGCAACTTGTTGAAAAGCGGGGGTAGCGAAAATCTATTAATTTTTTTGGAATGACAATCCACACCCCCCCACAATTTTTCTGCGAGTAAAAAACCTGCTAAGAGTAAATTAAAATGAGAAATTGACAAGGGGAAGAATGAGTCAGAGGAAGGTAGACCGAGCAAGTGAGCCACCGCCCCCATCTCATTTTCCCCACTTCCACGCAGATTTTTTGTTAAACAAGTTGGCACGCTCCCACAATGTCACGCGGAATTTTGACTAGGTGGCCAAGTTTGGATTACACTAGTGGGGGGTGGCCATGGCAGATCATTTCAAAAAATGACTAAATTTTTTTTAAAAATCTGACTCAGAACTGGGGGGTCGTTTAAATTTTATTTTTCCGTGGCCACCCTATAGATCCACCACTGTACCTACGCGTATCATTTGTAAGCAAAAATACATCGGCCATTTGGTAGAGCGCGGAACGTCATGAGAAGGTTGGGGTGTCCAAAACCCCAAGTTTACTTCATTTTGCTTGGATTCCACAATTTCAAAATTGTTGTCACCCCTTGGGGTTTAATGCAAGTGCGATACAAAAACACTGGGCAAAACTTTTTTTGGGGAAACTGGATCATATCCCTAAAATTTCGAGCAAGCCCTTTAGTCTGGGGCGCCGACCTTGGTAGTCCTCGATCCACTTCCCGTCTCCAAAGTCTTTTCATTTCAATTTTTTTTCCTTTGTATGGTTTTAGGATCTAAATGAAAAAAAAACTTAAATTGCTGATGTTTAAAGTTATATTGGTCAATTTCCTGATGCTTTTAAGGGGTTTAAAAAAACAGAAAGCTTTTAAAAAAAAAAGATACTAGTGCTATTGAAATTCCATGATTTTCAAAAGGTTTTTGAATTGATCACAAAAATTTCCCGCACATTTCAGTTACCCCTGCATACGATGCCTTTTTTTACGAAACCGTTGACCGATCTTCTTTAGTAACCCCTTTTTTGGGGGTTTTTTTTTTAACCGGGGGGGGGGTGGGGGCCCCCCGGGGGGGGGGGGGCCAAAAATTTTAAAATTTTTTTTGTTTTTTCCCT
>JACEEZ010009689.1:0-20990 GCA_016584305.1 Chionoecetes opilio | reverse complement strand
GGGCCCACGTAGGGACATTTCTGCAGCTGGCATACATAAACAAGGATGAAATGTGTTATACAATGATATTGGATGACTATTATCATATGAAAAAAATAATAGCACGTTTTCCATCATTATAACATTGGAAATGAAGACTAGTTGACCACAATCCCTTGAAACTGTGTAACAGTTTGTTCATTAGGCGTTGCTGAGCGGTTGTTAGGATAAGTTAAACGAGTCACGGCTATAAGAATGAGGTCAAAAGTGCTCTTTTTTCCATTGTATGTGAGTGTTAAATAATTATTGTCACCATTAAAGATAGTAGGAAATTGCCTCATTTTGCCATATCACATCCTTAGTTTTTAAGTGTTTAGGGCCACGAAATATCGTTTGAGAAGAATATGAGCCCTGGAGAGTTAACTTAGGATCCTATCACAGTAGTGGTAATTGATCAAATTGAATTCAGTCTTCTCGGAAGGACAGGTAGAGGTTAAGGCAGATGCCAAGTTATTGAAACGGTTCTTCGTGAGGGGTGGACGCCTGCGGCCGATAGGTGGCGCGGGTGAGTCATTCCACCTCCTCGATAAACAAACTGGAGACCTGTCAGAATGTGGGGTTTTGAGGTGGGAAAAGTGAAAACTAGTTTTAGGCGGGGAGAGATTATGTGGATGGTCATTAAAACTATAATCCGGTAAACACTCTAGGGGATATGACATTAGTGGGCGAAAATACATAAAAATATATAATGATAAAGTCTAAAGGGTAGAGCCTACCTATTTCCTAGAAAATCTTAACCTAACCAAATTAGGCATTTCGATGATTTTTAATGTAACCATCATTTATCACATCAAAAATGCAAGCAAAAGAGCATACTAGGGCCTCATTACTGTTGAAAGATCCAAACTCCAAAAAGTGGTTACAATATGTGGTCATCTTGGGGATCATGGTACCAATGAGAAATATTACCATTAGTAGTTCTATTGTTCGGCTATCGCGATTCCGGCTATCGCGCGCCGCGATACGGCACCAATAAGGCGGGATAGCCGAGGTTGAGTGTAATACAGTAAACCTCAATGTAAACCGAAACTTCGTAAACCGAACGCCGTGTGCCTTGAAAAGCCTCTGAATACTTGAACTCCAGCCTGACATATGCGGGCGGATTGGTGAGCCGACGACCCATGTTGGCCGGCCCGTGGTCTGATTTACACTCAGCCCTCATTGTGTGGGATACTCACCTAGGTGTCTTCTCGTCCTACGTGTTACAGTGTACTTATCTGCCCTAGACAATACCTACTACCCTGCACTTACTTGCCTATTTACAGTACATGGTGTTGTTACGCGCTCGTGTTGCTATTCCTTCATCTCAAAAAAGTAAAAAAAATCTCTCTTTTAGTACAAAAATATATTTACTCTACCAGTACTGTGCAATGAATCAGTTGTGCATACAGTAACTTTGTTGTGAAACCTATGATAAACGAACGACCGCCATTATGAGGCGGACAAAAAGCCCGATCATTCTTTGAAAAAAACCCCCCCGAACTATCGGATATTGCGATTAAACTCTTCCCACCCCAAATGGTTCTGTTTATCGAGGGTTACTGTATGAGTGGTTCCCTCCCGTTTGGCGATAATTAGTCTAGCAAACCAGCGCCAAAAGGAATTGCTAAAAGCAATCAGTACTTCAAGGGGAAATTATACATAAGTCTTGACGAGACTCGAGTTCACTCCTTTTGACCGCCATTTCGTTTCTAAACTGCTAAGAAGACATTTCGTTATACATGAAACATATAACAAGCACAATACAAAAGGACAATAGATAATAGATAACACCATGTATTTACCATGAATTATTAGAGTTAGGCTCTCAGATGTAAATAATGGCATAATACTAAGAAAAAAAGAGAGATGGGGCGAACAACAGGTGGCGGTTTTGCTGTGCCAAGATGGCCTGTCAGATGTACACATCACCCTCCCGCTGCCACTATCCACTGTAACAACGTCTGATTATCGGGGTTGCCGATTCACCTGGGATGGATACCTCGCTAGACGGACGCCCTAAAGTGCAACCATCACTACCAGCCTCCGCCGGGACAACGGACCACTCACGGCTCACCTGCATCGCCCTCCGTCTGTCCCCTTACCCCCACTGCCTGGTGCATGATGATCCAGAGACTATTGAGCACTTTCTGCGCAGGTCCGCGCTTCCACCTCACAACGTGTAGTGACACACTCTCAAAGATCTGCCCCCATCTGACGTCACCACCTTTCCGACCTGCCACCCTGCGGCGGCAGCTAACGTTGTCCCCCCTCCTGGCAACACGCAGTCATCCGAGCCTCACCTTCATTCCTGAGGAAGACAGGTCAACAACTACCACGCCTGTGATAGCTCATAGGGTACATCACCAGGGCTCATAGTGTTCCCGAAGGGATCCTGCAGCCCTAAAAGAAACAAAACAACACAAGGTCTAGCGAGGCACACAAGGAGAGTTAATCCACGGTTATGGCAACTTGCTTTGAGTCACTAACCAACTAATCCCACGCTTTACCCCAAACTAAAGCCAAATCTGGCATTAAAAGTGATGGCAGGAAGAACAGAGGCGATGTAGGTCACAAGAGGAAGAAGAGTGAGAGGAACGATGGCACGTAAACAAACACGGTCTCTCGCCTCCCTATGAACAAACAGTCATATTCCCAAAAGTTTGAGTCCAAAAGAATGTTCCTAGAATAAATAAGGTAAACAGAAACCTACTCCAATTGTTGGTAGGCATTCGACCTAGTGTTAAAATCATACCTATGTTCTGTAGGGGTTGTCCCAAGATCATAGAGGGAAAAAAATGAAAAACAGGTTTTTCACTTGCTCGTGTGTTATTTTGTAACAATGCATAAGAAGAGTTCCCTGTGAAATTAGATGAAATTCGGAGAATATTAGGTGGTCGCGGACCCAAAAACAATGACAATTTCTAATAACCTTCAAAAATAAAGAAAAAACTCAAAAAACCCCAGGTTTAGAAAGAAACTTATAAGGAAATCAAAACAGACAGTTTTCTGTTTCCATCGAAAAGCCTTCTGTGGAAGGTCTCCTTCTTTCCCGACCCACAAGTTTCCGAGGGTGGTGGACTAACTGGAGGAGATAACTTTCCTGTGCACTGGCCGACTTCGTGGACCCCAGTAGCGTGACTAGGTTGATGCCCGCTCCGCCTCCGTCCATCGTTGACCACTCAGAGGCCAAGTGCCCGTTTTCCGAGGCGTCCTTGAACGGTTGTCCTCCTCCCCACAAGCCGAGGTCCTTTGCCAGGAAGCCACGTCCGCGTCGAGTTTCGAAAGAAGGGCCCGTGTCTGTCGAAGGACGCAAGGACGAGAGGGCGGAAGACATCGTCATCTTTTTCCCTCCAATCGCTTTGAGTCTTCTTCGAGGCGGGGGCTGTCAAATGCCTGGACCATTCTGCTTCTTCTCCATCACAATCCAATCTTGAGTCGAAAGACGGCCAGTCTCGCGTTCCTCGGAAACGTACCACAGGTGGCGTCGCTAGGGCTTGTTCTTCTGCTTGGCAAAAACGGTTTGGTCAGGGTATTATTGTTGCGGATCTCGAGGAAAAAGAGCACGTCGTCACGGAGCTTTCACAGAGATCGGTGCTTCATGCAATGCTTGCAGTACACAGAGCAACGAAGAGGGCAGTCGTTCCACTCGGCCTTCTCTCGGAACAGTCAGCGACAGCTGGGATTTCAGCATCTGAAGCTTGAGGGCAGTAGAGGCCTTGGCCACCACCGGCTTGATGGAGAGCTCAGGACGCGGAATGGTTTGGCTGGACCTTCACCACACGAGGAAACAGGTAGAGAGATGGAGGGAAGTTCTGCATAGTCTCCCTGGGGATGGTTCTTCGTAGACCAAAAACAACGGAAAAACAACACAAAAAGAGCCTCCTTCAGGAAGGACCAATGCGTCGTCCTTCAGCATTGCGGGCAGTGTTCATGTGTGGTGAAGAACTCACGAGGTCCCTCCGATGTTTCCACCGTTCTCTCTCTGCAGAAGGGAATCCACGAAGGGACAATCGACACGGAGTCGTTTGAAGATTCCAATTGTCAGGACCAGAGGAAGAGCCGGTCTGTTTCGAAGACATCCTTGGAGGATCACCTCGTGGACATGATGGTAGGCAGGCCAACCAAAGCAAGCTTCGTCCGAGTTCTTGCTCAATCCGAATGCAAGCACCTGGCACCATGCCAGTGTTTGAATCCGTGGTGCGAAAACAGAAGGCGAGATCTTGTCCCTGACGCCAGCTTCATCACCTCCTTCAAGAACACTGCAGCAAGTTTCTGCCAGTCGAATCCGAGCTTGCCGGGACCCCAAGAAGGGAACTCGGCGTCATCTTCCCCTAGTGAGGGAGGACGGCGATGCGGTACTCCGTATCGCCAGAGAGGGACTGGGAGTGAGTTTTCCGTCCAATGCAGGACCAAACCTCTAAGGTTCTCCCTGAGTTCCGCAGTTCCACGATCTTCTCGGCGGGCTTGCTCTACCCCGCAATCGTGCTCGATGGACCGTGCTCTTCGAGACGCCATATTCACAATGTCCATTCCAAGAAACTGAGCGGGTAGCTGCGAAACGTTGACGTTGCTTGCCGCACGCGACAAACTTCCTCTCGATCCAAGTTGAACTGAGGTAAGATCCTTCACGGAGATCGATGGCGAATGTGAGTTTTTTCCTTGGCTTCGGGATCCACGATCGGTGATGACGTCGTCGACACAGGAATGCTGCTGGTTGCTACTGCTTGCTTGGGATTTCCGTCCTTTCAGTCAGCCTGGCAATGTCGCTGTCTCACGTTCCCGGGAGCCGCTTGAGTCGAGTTCCAGCATGCTCGACCTGTTCTCCACCATTCTTCAGCTGTCACGAGGGCAATTCCAGCCATGAGATACCCCTGCTTCTCCCGACTACGTAGGAACTCCTTGTCCTGGCCTTCACGTTTTGCCCGGTGGAGAAAAGAGGAGTGGCGAGGTCGAAGATTTCTTGGAGGTCTCCTTGAAAATCTACTCATCCATACGATGTTTCGGCCTGTCTTTGTTCTTGTTCTTCTTGAGGTGTCTTCTTGTACGCCTTTACCAGCTTTGACAGCTTCGTGCCGGCGTGTATTACTGTAGTTGTCGGAATCCCGGCGCGCGACCAGAAGGGAAGCACCTCCTCCACCACCGCCTTCTGCTCCCGCTCGCCGTCTTCCCCATCTCCCGGTGGTGGTGGTAGTAGCGGAGGAGGACCTGCTCCTTCGATGGTAGCCGGGCTCCGGTGATTCATCGATTGGAGCCTTGTCGATCAGCCAAAGATTACTAGCGGCTCTTGTTGCCATGTTGATAACTTGAGGGAGAAAAAAAGTGGAAATTTAGAAAAATCCTGAAATTTGAGTCACGTCACCTAAATGTTCACTTGTCGGGACCCTTAAATATTACTCAATTCGCCCAAATTTCAAGCAATACTGTTTTACTATGAGAGAACGGAATAACACACGAGCGTGCAACATTAAAAACTTTGGCATTGTGGGACACCCTAATGTTCTGGTATGCATGGGTGTGAACAAGTATAAATGTACGGGTACGGGTGGGAGGAACCGATCGACCAATATAAATTTTCCATAGGTTATGTGTTTCACATAGAGCGAATTCACATAAAACGACCTGTTTATCGACAAATTTCTCGTTTTATGTGGGACCCTGGTGTGTATATATAATATATATATATATATATATATAGATATATATATATATATATATATATATATATATATATATATATATATATAGGGTGGTCCACCAAAAATATTTTTCACTTTTATTCCTCCACAAGGTTATTTTTTGTCCATTACCCATAGGTTACAAGCCTATGAAATTTCATGGCGATAAAAACTTAATTTAGAGGTCGACCCATCATCTCGCTTTCTATCATAGGATTTTACCCGGAAAATATCACATACCCAAATTGGAGCACTTCCCGACATCACAGACCCAAATGGTGTTGATTTCTGAATTCTCGGGGTTTGTAACCCCATAGACACATTTTATCAACTAAAAAACTGATATACAGCTGTCTGAATGCTGATTTTCATTATTTGTTTTCATACCGTAAATTAGGGGTAGGCCATACCCTGGTTAGGGTACTTCTAATAGAGATAGAACAAAATGGTTTGCATTTTTGAACTCAGAAGGGTCGATTTACATATAGAATTGCTTTCATATTTCATTTATTTACTAAAACCTGCAAAATATGACAGAAAATTTCAATTTCTCTACTTTCCTATAGAAAAACTATTTTTGGCAAATTTTGTGAATTGTTATAAATCAGTGGCGATGAAACCACTTCTATGAGTTAAATCGACCCTTCTGAGTTCAAAAAAAATGCGAAACCATTTTGCTTAATATGTACTAGAAGTACCCTAACCAGGGTATGGCCTACCCCTAAAATTTACTGTGAAAACCAAATAATGAAATCAGCATTCAGACAGCTGTATATCAGTTTTTAGTTGATAAAATTGGTCTATGGGGTTATAAACCCCGGAGAATCAGAAATCAACACATTGGGTCTGTGATGTCGGGAAGTGCTCCAATTCGGGTATGTGATATTTTCCGCGTTAAATCCTATGATAGAAAGCGACATGATGGGCGACCCCTAAAATTCCCTTGATCGCGATGAAAATTTTGCACACAAGGAGAGGGAATGCAACACGAAAAAAAGCAGCGGTGGAGAAAAGGGCCATGCACTTTGAAATTTTACCCCCTCTTTTTGGACCACCCTGAAAAATGGGAAAAATATAATTATTTATATATATTATATATATTATTTTAATTTAAAATTTTAAAAAATATAATAAAATAAAATATAAATATAACGGAAAATCCTTTTATCCGGATATATCCGGACTTCCGGGTCGGGGTTAATGGGGAAAAATCCGGTTAATGGGAATTATTCGGAAAAATGCATTACTAAAAAAAAAATAAATTTTATGATTGTTTCTCTTTCCTTATTTTGATCATTGTAGAACTGTAATTTCCCCTAAATAGAATGCCCACCCAAAAATAGCAATCCGGGTTTTGTTTACATGCCGTAAAAGACCTCCCGTAAGTGTACCCTAAAATTTTAAACTAAAGAAACTCAACTGCGATATGCAAAGACTTTTAACACGAAATTATATACTAAAAGGGGAAATTTTTTTTTTTTATTTTATTTGTTTATTGTACTTTCTGTATTTGGGTTTTGGGGTAGGGCAGTCTGGTCAGAAAAAATCCAGGTCCAGGTCGTTGGGGTTTTCTGCAGTGGTGATAGTGGGTATCAGGCACGAGTCTTTGGAAAAATGATGGTCCAGGACAGAGGATCGGTTAGTTGATGGCCCGGCACAGATCCTGGGCCCTTTTTTGTTTCATTGTGCGGGGCGAACATTGTTTTGATATCGGTCTGCTTTAGGCTTTGCGACTTTCATGTAAAGTCTTGTTTTGTAACATTATAAGTTGCATGACTTCTTGGAGAGATATAAATGGTGACGTTGTGCAAAGTTGATGTAATTTTGTAAGCCGTTAAGTGCTGATTCCCATGACACTTTAACGGTTTCATCTTCCTCCTCACTTTCGCTCCCAGACGTTACCTGCTCATTTTCATTTTTTACGGCTGCAATTATTTGGTCGTCATCCATACTCATGTCATAGAAATATCTTCATCAACTGCAAGCCACTCATCTAGTATATTTTCATCCATTCCTGCCATGTCGATGTGAGTCTTTGGAAGCCATCAGCTCACGGATTTGATCATATACTTTGTCTGACTTGTCCTCAGTAACTGTCGGGAATCCTTCGAATTCGGGTTCGTCCGATTTCTCACCAACTTTCCATGACTTGGGGCCATAATTTGTGCCAGCTTCGCTGCAGTGTGATTGGCTTTACACTATCCCATGCAAAAGACAACATGTATATGGCATCCTTGATGGTGATTGTTTTTTGGAATTCAGGAATGGTGCTGTAACTTTGGCATGTTAAAAGTACGGATGACTCAAAATACCACTCCGGTCGTCGGGTAGCACTGACCTTGCCACGGACTGATAAACACTGAATTATCATAGCGCATGGCGCATTATGGCGGGAATAAAACAGGTGGCGATAGGTGGCGCTCACGTCTACGGCGGCAAAATTAAAAGTTAAATATTTCGTTACTTTTTTATTTTTTAATACTATTTACTACTGCCACAAATTCCGGTTATTGGGTATCCCGGGTAAAAGGTATTTTCCTGTATATATATATATATATATATATATATATATATATATATATATATATATATATATATATATATATATATATATATATATATATATATATATATATATATATATAATATATATATATATATATATATATTACCCCCACTACAAGGGCAGTGGGGGTAAGGGGACAGACGGAGGTGATGCAGGTGAGCCGTGAGTGTCGTGTGCCCCAGGCGTAGGCGGGTAAGGGTGACATCCAGGACACGGGACTTTGTCGTTATCCACGGCTGGGGGGAAGAGTCACTGCAGTATTGGCCCATGGAGCTGATGCGGAGGATATCGCCGAGCGTGTTGTTCCAGGTGGAGCGGCAGACCCGGGAGATGAGGCGTTTAGCCGCGGAGAGCGGCAGAGGAAAAAGGGGGTTGTGTTTACATCGTTAGGGCCATCCTGGCAGCAGAATCAGCAACCATTTTGCGGGATGCCAGTGTGGGAGGGAACCCACTGAAAGGCAATCTCCCAGCCTCGATGGTAAGGGGGAGAAGGGCTCTCTGGATTCCAGAACTGGCAGGGCCCGCTCACAGCTGATAACTTGAAAACACCAACAACGACCCCCAAACCACAATACGAGTGTACCTTCGAATGGAAGCCATCACTAAATTACGATAAACTGACGATATTGTGAATGGATCACAACATATGAGGTGCGCCAGGGCCCGAAGGGTACTAACCGCCACCGCGGCCAAAAATGAGATTTTTTACATCGACAGAGATCTAAATTTCCCCGCTCACAGTAGGGGTGGAGTTAGCATCCTTCTTCCGACTTTTCCCATAAGGTCCAAAGTCCTATTGTTTACAAAGTGATTTTCTGCTTCGATTACTGGGAAAAACGTGTAGGCAGGCGACGCGTGGTAGAAAGGACCTAACTCCACACGGGGCTCAACCACCCAAATGGGAGACGAGACGCACTCCGTGACGTCAGAGCTTTGAGCCAATGAGAGCGTCAGATCTCCCCCACTGCCCCCTTTCCTTCCCTCCCTCCTCAGTCCTGGCAATGGGACTGAGGAGACAGGAAAGCAACGAGTGCTTTCTCTGGATTACGCATTACTTTCGCCATTATCATGGATTATTCCAGCAGTGACAATAGTGCCAGTGACACCGAGAGCCCACCCCCCCTTCCCCTGGCGCTCCTGGCCCCTCGCAAGGCAGGAAACGGGCCCAAAACCCGAAAGTTGCAAGCTTTGCTGTTGCCAAGGCAAAACACAACAAAGGTGAAGCCTACATCACCCCCTATAGCCAGCGTGCTATACCTCTGCGTGCTATAGGCCCATTTTGTCGTGATGGATGTTTCGACAAAGGTAACCCAGGCAGGTGTCCAGTCTATTTTCCAGCTTTTTTTGGGGACTCGCTGACTACAATCTCCAGAATGCTTACATTCAGAAAATGATCAACGTTGTGCCAATGAAACTAAAGCGTACGACGGCTGAAGTGAGCAGGCGATCAGTCACACGCGTGCACCATGGTAAGCTAAAAACAACATGCGTAACAGGTATGCTTGTCTGATTCATGGCGATGCATAACATCACCAAGAAACGCATCAACAACGCTATACGCAAGATGACCCACACTGCCACACCACTGTTTGCCCTCCGTGGCCGCCACAAACTGCCAACAAGATTATGGGTCGCCAAAGCAGAGCAGGTCAGGAAACACACCCGTCTCCTCCCCGCCATGACAAGCCATTATAGCAGGGCCAAAGCACCTAACAGGCTGTACCTCGATAGCACCCTCAACATCAGGAAGTTATACGACATGTAACTGACCTGGATGTCCCAACAGTAAAGCACAAGACGAAAGGGTGTCTTTTCGTTATTATTTTGAGTGTTCACCCCTGAATTTAACATCAGTTTTTGAGCCCCAAAAAGTGGAAACCTGCACCATCTGTGACACGCTCAAATGGCACTGAGTAATGCCACCACCCAGCAGGAGAAGGCCCATCAGCAGGCGAAAATTTGGACGACCACCAAAGGAAGCTAAGAAGGCCCAAGACACATGAAGCGCCTTCAGGATGACAACGATCCTAAAACCAGAGCAGTGTGCATCGATCTGCAGCAGATTTTACCAACACCCAAGCTGCATACAAGGCTGCATACTACAGGCGTACACTTTGGACGTACAACTTCTGCATCCAAAAACCTCAAGACCCGTGAGAGCACCATGTTCGTGGTGAATGAGACTGTGGCCAAAAAAGTGGGTCCATTGAGGTGGCCAGCTGCCTGAAGAAGTGGTTGGAGCTCGAGTCTGCTAAGGGTGACTTTGGGCGGCTCGTCGTCATCAGCGACAACTGTGCGGGACAGAATAAAAACATCAATCTTGTCCTGATGTACTTAAGAGAGCTTCACTCTAAATGCCTGTTTGAGGTCAAATCACGTCTACCTGGTACCTGGGCACAGCTACATGGCCTGCGACCGGGCGTTCAGCAACATCGAGCGTAAGATAACAACCAGGGGGTCATCTATAAAGCCTGATGATTACATCGACGCCATCAAGAACGCGGTAGCAGCTGGTTTTCCCCGTCATCAAGATGGACCCCGGACGACTTCTTTAGTTTCGGCACTCTCTCTAAGTACGTACATTACCAAACGTAAAGCGCCAGGCAGCACATTAAAAAACAGCCGCAAAATCCCCCTGCGTTTGGCATTCCGTGAGAGCTACCCACTGAAGCCAGACTACGAGGCTGACAGCGAGAACATCACAGAGGTCAGACTGCAGAAGGGACGGCAGCCTGGTCCGTAAGGTGTTTGACCTCTCCGCCCCCTCCTCCCCAAGCACTACAGCCGCCCTTAGCCCTCAAAAGGAAAAAGTGCGTGACCTTCAGTACCTCCTCGACCTCATGCCTGTCAACAAACAAACCTTCTACAACAACATAATCGACGCACACACAGTTGGCCTAACCAAAGACGTCCCACCTGACGAGGACCCCAATGACCTGGACGAGCTGTTGGAGTATGAGAAAGGCATGGAAGGTGAGGTGGGAGGGTTGAGGGTGAAGGGAGAGGGGCGGGGGAGTGAAAGTGGAAGTCAAGACTCAGCTGTCTCCGCATGGATGGGTGAATAGAAAGAAAAAAAATCAGTACAGTCAAACCTCAATATAACGGACCTCGATGTAACGGACATCGGATAACGGACATCGAATATAACGAACTCCATTTGCGTGACTTCATTTTTTTTTTTTTTTTTTTTTTTTTTTTCATATTAGACCGCTTATATCGCCGCTCGAATTGTCAACTCAACATTATTGTATTTTCTCATTTTATTTTGGAATGCTTGGTTTTAAGGAGTTTTGATGTATCACATATTAAGATATAATATCATAAGGAAGGAGCCTGGTTGCTAGTGACTTAGTGGTAGAAGGTATGTATTGTTTAAAATAGTGACTATTAGTGTTATGGCGTGGCCGCTGCTACGTCTCCCTGTCACCTCAAACACCTAAATCACCCTTATCTAAGGCGACACGCAGTGCTACACTGACCTAAATAGTGACACGTGTATAGAACTGTAGTTCACAACCATATAATATATATAATAATGAGCATTAGTCATGATAATAAGCAATATCTTTGGAAGCCACGGCTGAATCTGGCTCGTAGTAATTTGTTTACCTTTCACTAGAGCTTGAGCTTGACTAGCTACACGTTCTGGTTGTGTTTGTGATTATTTCTCATTTATTTCACGTGTAGGAGCGGACCAAATTCAACATGTAGTGCCAGTCACTGTTTACCTCCCAACATAGTTACACAGTCTGGTTGTGTTTGTAATTATTTCTCATTATTTCACAATTTTTCCGGTTTTTTTCATATATTTTTCCCCCCTTGGGAAATACCCCGCTATAACGGACAATCGGCTATAACGGACTCCTCCTCCCCCCCTTTAGTCCGTTATATCGAGGTTTGACTGTACCAATAATAATTTGCGATTAGATTTTTTTTCTACATCAAATGAAAGCTGAGGAACTCAGCTTTCATTTGATATACAACACTTCATTCTAACTTAAACAGCTCTTGAGCTAATCATTCCCAAACATTCCCAATCTTAACTGCGTTTACGCAGCGCATAAGACGACCTCCGCATAAGATGCACCCCTATTTACAAGGAGATTTTGAGCAAAAATTTTGGTGTTTTTAAGGGAAAAAGAATCATAAATTATCATAAGTAAAAAAAAAAAAAAGGATTTGTAGGGGAAAGCAAATGATTATGAGTATGTACCTAAATACAATATTCCAGTGCAGTGAATGTGAATGAAAAATTATACTAGTTAAAATGTTAAGGGAATGACAGGGTAACAAAATCGGTCATAATATTTGCAGGATGCCCCCACGAATTGATATTCTAATATTTGCTACCTATGACATATAGCTTAGATTTAATGTTGTAGGTTATGCCTTTGTTGCTTTTCTGCTATGGTGTTTATACTTTGTGGAAAATTTGCAGCATAGATATTGGTATTATTTCGGTAGTGGGCTTTCAAAAGTCCTAGGACTCTTACCTACTTCATCGTGTAGCTTCTTCATTGTGAGTATTTTGAACCCCAATTTAAACATGGCGCAATTGAATAATAATGGCGTTACATGCACTACAAAAAAGCTACCGTTATTTCAGCCAGAAAGTTAAGTTAGGTTAATCAGATTAGGTTAGGTAGAGGTGGGGTTTGGGTTAGTAACAGATGATATAGATATAAAACGAAAATTACCAATACTATGGCAGTGTGAAGCGTAGCAATGTTTGCGGGGCGGGGCGGGCACAGCCCCCCCCCCCCTCCCCCCAACACACACATTAAACAAACATTGATTTCCAACAAAATGAGAGCAAGACAAATTCAAAACATATCAAAACTATTCAGAAGGACTAAGTTTCGGCCTCGAAATCGGTGGTTGCCCAATAACAAAAATTTACGAAGATATTTAGGTAACACTGTAAGGTAACCATCTCTACCTTGTTGTTATTGTTGTAATTGTTGAAGGGCACCATTGTCGAGATCGACGATATTTGCCCTGGTTTACACCTATGAATCTATCACAGTCGCGAGGGTTGATTAGTCTTCCTCAGGAAGGTACAGGGAAGGCTGGTTCACACTCAAAAATCACGGCAGCGTTCTGTCAGCCGTGCCTTGTATTCAGACTATTCGTCACGGTTCATTCATTTTCGTCAGTTCCTGCTCACCCTCTAAGCAGGCATGTCACAGGCTATGGTTGAAGAAATTTGCATTAATAGCACTTCTGTTGGATGAAGAAGAGGAGTTGAACTCTAAAAGACACTGTTTTGGGTACATAAGGCCTTGAGAAAACAACAATTATCAGCACGGCAGTCTCATTACATTAAAATATTCTTCCCCAGAAACCGTTACGTGACAGGACAGTGATGTGCTGGAGCCGTGACCGGACGGTGGTGTATTGGAGCCGTGACGGCGGCGCACCATTTAGTGTAACACGTCTATTTGTTTGAATGTAAGAAATTCTAACGGATGTGATGAGACGGTGCCGTGGCGCCGTGATGGGTCTTGGTCTTGGTGTACCGTGTGGAAGACTTTTGTCCCGTCTCCCGTCCCATTGCAGCCTTTTTAGTAGCACTTTCATACAGTTTCCTTATCCGTAGAGGTACAGGGGTGAGAATTGAGGGGTCAAGGTGGTACAAAGGCTTATGCTGTCTCCTATCCCACCTTGCTTACCACTGTAGCGGCGCTAACACACACAGGCACATACACACCTGCATCGGCTTAGGCCACCCCCCTGTCTGGGATCAGGATTAGAGGGTGACCTGACGCTGACCTGTCTTGTCCTCGCCAACACAACTGCAACACCAGCCAGGTCATTCAGTCAGCCACAGGACACATAGAGACACACGCTGTGCACCTCTTGTCCCCACTTTGTACAATGACTCGCTGTCAAATAAACTACAAAGCCACGACGCCCTTTCTCCATCCTTGTGTGTATATACCGACTCCCTAAGATACTACACCTCCCTCTCACGGCTCACATTCCTTCAAATGAAACTTTAACACGCTCTTTGCTTCACTATTCCATTTATCAACAAAACTCAGTCCCAGCGAAAATTCCATCACCATTTTCTGCCTCCTTTCTATCATCTCCTTCCAACTGTTGTGTCAACTTGTGTGGCCCGAGTCGAATGTGAGTTAGGGCGACATCTAAGATGCAGGATGTTTGTCTTTTCCATGGGTGCGTGGAGGAGTCTGAGCGGTAATGACCCATGGTGGGTGCACGGAGGGCGTCGCCGAGTGAAGTATCCCAGTATCCAGCGGCAGACCTGAGATATCAGACGTTTTACAATGGAGAGCAGCAGCGGGAGGTGGATGATATTTACATCTGACACGGCCATCTTGGCAGCAGCAATCGCTATCTTGTTGCCCCAGCTCTTTGTTTTCTTTTTAAACTCCAACCTTTCTTAGTATTATCCATTACTGTTGATAACACAGTTACAAATTTGTGCTCAGTGGACTACTGCTCAACACAGATCACTCCAGACCCCTTTAGTAATACACCACCGGCTGTTCTGGATTCTCTGCCCGACCTCTCATGCGCTAATATGGCCGCATTAGACGCAGGGTGAACTTTGCATTCCTTTTTAAGGGAAAAAACTGCGTCTTATGCGCCGGCAAATACGGTACTTCACAAGAATGTTTTTTTTGGCAATAATGGATGAGAACTGCACGTCGCTACCGCCGTTCCCCACCTCACACCAACCTCACCCCATCTCCGTGGCGACACGCCGCCGCCGGACCCTCCTCTCACCCTGCCACGGCTTGCCCCAGCTGGGCAAGCCAGCTTACAAAAAGTGCCTCGAGTTGCAAGAAAACGCAAGCTGCCGCAAGCCTTCTTATGGCGGCCTGCTCACTTTCGGTACTATATTTCGGCTCTCTATATGAGAACTCCTCGGATTTGCCCTACTTTGATGGCGGAATCGTTCTATATGATCAAATTCGTTCCTAACGAAAATTTTGGAATTTTATTTATATTTTAAAAAAAAAATAATAATAATATTTTGGTCGTTCGTTTTATGTGGGAAAACACTTCATTTCGAACACGCTTTATGCGTGACCTAGCGTGTACTATATATATATATATATATATATATATATATTATATATATATATATATATATATATATATATATATATATATATATATATATATATATATATATATATATATTATATATATACAGAGAACCTCGTTTATCCGGCACCCACGGGGGGGACGCATACCGGATAACTCATTTTGCCGTTGTTTTGAGAGTTACTCTTATGGAATCGCCAAAATCCTTTTTTTTTTTTTTTTTTTTTTTTTTTTTTTTTTTTTTTTTTTTCACACAAGGAACGGCCAGGGCACAACAAAAATGGGTAACACAAAGGCCGCTTAGTTGGCAGTCCTATAAAGAAGACAGTAAGAGAATAAATAAAAAGTGGGGTGAGCCAATTTAGTGAGGAGTGTCTTGTTACTCTTCTTTGAAAAGATGTAAGTTTATAGGAAAGTGGACCAACCAGAAACAGGAAGACAGTTCCAGAGTTTATCAGTAGAAAAAAAAAAAAAAAAAAAAAAAAAAAAAAAAAAAAAAAAAAAAAAAAAAAAAAAAAAAAAAAAAGCCTGGGGCGATTAGTGCCGTTGTTTTGAGGCTGCCGTTGTTTTGAATGCCGGTTAAACGAGGTTCTCCTGTATATATATAATATAATAATATATATTTTATTATATATATATATATTATAAATATATATATATAATATATATATATATTATAATATATATATATATATATAGATATATATATATATACTATATATATATATATATATATACATACGTATTTGCCGGCGCATAAGACGCACTCTGCATAAGACGCACCCGTATTTGACATAAATATTTTGAGAAAATATTATTATTAGTGTTTGAGGACATATTATTTTTCGTAAATTTATTAAAACTGATAAAAAAAGATTTTGTAGGGGAAAACAAATGATTTTAAGCATGTACCCAAATACAATATTTACAGTGCAGTGAATGTGAATGAAAAATTTTATTAGTTAAATGTAGGGAATGACAGTGTTTTGGTAACCAAAATTGGTCATCATTATTGCAGGATGCTCCACCAATTGATATTCTAATATTTCACCTATGACATTTAGCTTAGATTTAATGTTGTGTAAGTATGCCTTGTTGCTTTTCTGCTATGCGTTTCGCTTTGTGGAAAATTTGCAGTAAAGATAATGGTATTATTTTGGTAGTGGGCTTCAAAAGTCATTGGATTCTTACTTACATTTGTGTATCTTTCTTCATTCTGTGTATTTGAGCCCTATTACCCATGGCGCAATCGATATTATGTATTACACGTACTAACAAAAATCTACCGATATTTCAGCCAGAAGTTAAGTTATGTTAAATCAGATTAGGTTAGGTTAGGTTAGAAGTGGGGTTTGGTTAGTAACACAAGATATAGAGATAAAACGAAAATTACCAATACTAGGGCAGTATGAAGCTTAGCAATGTTTGCGGGGCAGGCCTGGAGGGGCAGGGCGGGCCCCCCCCTTTCCCCCACACAAACACATGTAAACAAACATTGATTTCCGACAAAAGCGAGAGCCAGATAATTCAAAACACACCAAACTATTCGGGAAAACTATGTTCGTCCTCGAAATCGGCAGTTGCCTAATAACAAAAATTTACCAAGATATTAAGGTAACAGTGTAAGGTAACATCTCTCCCTTTTTTGTATTGTTGAAAGGCACCGATGTTGAGATCGAAGATATTCGCCATGGTTTACACCTGTGAATCTATCACAGTCGCGAGGGTTGATAGTCTTCCTCAGGAAGGTACAGGTGAAGGCATGATGGTATGGTGTGATTCAGCCTTGAGGCGGATGAAGTTCTGGCTCCGTGATGGTCTTGGTCTTGGTGTGATGTGTGGAAAGCTTCCGTCCCATCTACAGGTATCGTTGCGGCCTTTTTACTAGCACTCTTCCGGTTATAGTATACAATTTCCTTATCCATAGAGATACGGGGGTGAGGATTGAGGATCGAGGTGATATAGGGCTATATGCAAGAATTTTTCTCCACCGTTGCATCGCGTTTCGGCAAGCAAGACTCATAATACACGCAACGCGTCGAGCAACGAATGGAGATTTGAGTCAGCTGATTGCGTTCACTAAGCACATCCCACCTGCATACCGCTCTGCCCTTATTCCATCCTATTTCTTCCCAGACCATTACAGGCGAGTTTTCAACATAACCGAGTGACATTCATACACTGTGAATGCACACGTGTCATAATTAAGTAAAATTAGGTGCAGGAGGCCTATATTGCTGTGATAAGTGGTGACGAGGGAGAGCGGCGGTGGTGGCGGTGTTCCGCCATATTGCTTTGTGGCGACTGGCTAGAGAGGTTCAAATGTACGCACAAGTATCACTCAGGCCCATTTTTTCTTCATCAACGCCTCAGATAAGTGGCGAACATAACAAAGCTATTATTTTTATGGCAGAAATGATAAATTAGGCTAGTAAAAGGAATTAGATAGGTGTAAAACAGACAAAATACTGATGCCGCCTTGGACTCGCTTTGTTGGTACGCCTGCCAAATCTCCACTGGCCGGGCATTTGAAAACTATTCTTGTATATCCCATCGGTGGAGATACGACGGTCGGGAATCTCCACCTGCCGGGATTTGACGAGCATTCTTGCATTTAGCCCATATACACTCAAACCTCGGCTATCGTGCTTTATGGCTATCACGCATACCTAAATGTACTACAATCCTCGCCTATAGCGCATCAAGCTACCGCATTTACAGCTATCACGGATCTATCTTCTTCTTTTTTCCATATGGGCCTATAGCGCATGTAGGCAGTGACCTCCAGGGGTGGAATGGTAGGCCCTGGAGGTTAACTTGAGGCTGTGATGGTTGGCCCTCGCCCGTGGTGGTGCAGGCAGGATTGTTATAGTGACGCTTGTGATTAGAGGCTATACATATGTAACGCGAGAAATTACATTAATAGGGGAAGAGATGAAATAACACATAAGTATCAATAAGCTAACGAGGAATTTTCCTCCACGCCTCATTCCTGAATCACTGGTTAGGCTTATATTTTAAGCCAGTGGTAGTTGACCACGTATCGAAACGAAGTGAGAAGGGGAGCTGAACGTCAGGTTAGCATTTAGTAGCAGACGGACTCCCAGTGGGTAAGCCCACTGGGAGGTGACCTTATCCTCCCTTGTAAAGGAATGTATAAAATATATAGTTAGCTAGAGATGTAGGTGTGATTTATTGGTGGTTTATGTCTACATAAGGACTAATGGAATTTGTTATCCAGGGTCCCAAGGCAGGAGTGGATATGGAGGTGATGGCGGCGATGTGATGGTCACCGAGTAGCAGGAATAGAGTGGGAAGTGAGGGCGGCAGCAGCCTGTTGCGGCTGTCATAGTGGCGGTGTCCTACCCGTGGCGCGGTGTGAGACAGCCACACACTCATGACTCCCCCAACATGACTCTCGTGTTCTTATCGCCCAGAGATAAGTGAGGCGGATAAAGGAGAGATAGTGTGGCGGAGAGTGTAGGATTGAGTCTGTTTCCCATTAGAATAGGATGACGTATGTTTATTAAGTAGTTTGATTCACATTCGAATAGGATGAAATATGTTTATTACGTAAGTTGTTAGGTTAAGAAGTGTGGCGGAGAGTGTAGAATTAAGTAGTCTGTTTCACTTTCGAATAGGATGAAATATGTTTATTAAGTAAGATGTTAGGTTAAGAAGTGTGCGTATCGTTAGGGGATATGATTTATTAGATTAAGGCAACTTGTGAATGTACACCAGTTGGGAAGTGAGACAGTAAAGAATTATAAATATATTATAATTAGAAATATATTAACGAGTTGTCATTCAGTTTCCAACTTACTATTTTCTTAAATCTTTGTTTTTGGTTCATTCATATATTTTCCCACTTAATGTGGGTGGTGGCAGCGGAGTAACCAGGACTGTAGAGTACACTCCCAGATGGGCACGTACATAATGGTAACAAAGGTGTAGATGGTAAAATGATCACTACACATACATACACAAACAAAGATAAGATGCGTATACAGGGAGGTCCCGAAGATACGAGCAGTTAGGTTCCACCTGGCATACTCGTAAGCGAAATCTCGTATAACAAAACACATAAGTAATGGTAAAATATAGCTTTGGTTCCAGGACCCCATCAATTATAAAAAAAATTATAAAAATAAATAAATAAACTGGTTTTTCAAGCTAAAATAAACTATAGCAAACAACAAACTCTCAAACTCTCAAATATAGGGCTCTATATACCACACCACCGCACCACCACACAAAACACAGTGAATTAAGAGTGTGACGCACAGTAGGACAGAGCACAAATAAGTCACAATAAGCACATTAAGTAAACCAGCAAATCACTAAAATAGACTCACAAGGCACAATACATACAAGCAACAAAGACGTTGTATGTACTCTTGGGGACGCCGCGTGATACACTAGACTCGAGAGGGTAGGGTAGGTAAGGGACAAGGGAGGGGTGCGCAGACCTCTTCACTGCCCACAAACTCGTCTCTGCGCGTCTGAATCATTGTACATCGTCCAGGGTTGTGAATTTTTGTAGGCCACATTGTCGTACCGAGCCACCAGAATTATCATATTTTCAGATTGATTATAATCGTACAACCTAGGTAAAAATCATATGTCAGTAAATGACTTTATAATTTTAGTGAATAACTTGTAATTTACTTTAGTAATATTTACTCACCCCAGTTTGAATGTCGTAGCATTGGATTTTCGATCTCGTATATTGAAATAGACCCTAATTTACACATCTCGTACCATCGGATTCTCGTATATTGAATGCTCGTATAACGGGACTCCCTGTACAGTTGTTTGTCGTATGTTATTATGATGTTATGTGTGCCTCCCAGAGAATGTGAAGAAACAGCTCGCAGAATGTTTGATTGTGTTCATGGGCATGGTATGACTGTTGTTTCAGTTTTTGGAGGTTAGTCTAATTTAGAAGAAAAGTGTTTGTTTTTTATATGGTGGTCCGATTTACCCAGTGTGGTCCGATTACCCCATTTAGTGTAACAATGCGGTCCACACTTCTCAGTGAATTGCTAACAGAGCTACAATGGAAATTTGTTTAAACTTTAATGACATATAGGTAGTGACTCTCCTATGTTTGTATTAAATTTTTGTTTGATTATTTCAATAAACATGGCAACTAGATCAAGTTTAGTTTGTCAAAACCTGGTCCAAATCATCCCGGTCGACACTACTAAAGATGTTGCCATTGCTCAGGAATTTTTTCAGTATTTTTAAGTTTTTCCCGATCATTTTCGTATTTCTAGCTGGACGCTCCCCTTAAAAGCATCTTATATCTCCAAAAATAGTGATTTGCGACGGAAGCTCACAGAGAGAATGTTTCTTAGAATCTATTAAGGTAAACAGAAACCATCCTCCCAATGGAAAACTGCACTGAGTATTAAGATCCCATTCCAAATGTCCATAAATCTTGATTAGATAGGTAATTTGCCAACAACTAGGTGCTAGCAGGGTTGTTGATTTTTTTTTTTTTAATAAAAAAAATCGGATTTATTTGATTTAATCGAAATTTTTTTGATTTAAAACATTTTTTTTTTTTATTAAATTTAAATTTTTACATAAAAACAACTACTACATGATTTGTTTAGATATTTGTAACTTTTTTTTTTTAAAAAAAA
>JACEEZ010009688.1:0-13093 GCA_016584305.1 Chionoecetes opilio | reverse complement strand
ATGGGAAAACCAAGCAAAAGAAAGGGGAAAAACAACCAAAAATTCCATCTCTGCTAAATTCATTCTTAGGAAGAGAGACTGCGGAACTTAATATGTTTTCCTTAAAGGATCTTTAGAATCCATGGGGACATGATAGAAACCTTTAAGATCCGAAAAGGATTTGATGTATTAATCAAGATACCTATTCGAGTTTTCAACTCAAGTGGACAACGGAAATAAAGGTTTAAACTAAACGGTCAACGTTGCATCACTGATCTCCGTAAAATTATTTCAATGTGAGAGTCGTTGAGCGTTGGGAACAAGTTACCAGCAAATGTTGTCGAAGCCAGCACAGTAACTACATTTAAAAACAGGCTTGACGCGCACTGTAAAGTAAATGGGTATTGATACTGCCCTGCGAAATTCACATTTAGTCCCCCGGATCTATTAGTTGTAGTGGTCGTGGTAGTTGTAGTTAGTATATTTCATACCCTATCTTTCTGCACTCGAAACTTCCATGTTCCTATCTTTTAGGACATGGTATCATTTTCCAACTGTTTCTTACAAGTAGTTAATTTAGTTAGTATATGTAGTTTCAGCAGATACCCTCGTCATGGACCAATAGGTCTCCTGGTGTCTGTTATTCCTATGTAATCCAATGTAAAATCCTTCTCCAAGCTGCATGTAATCCCTGCTGCAAGAAAATGTCAGTGACAGCTACATGTGCAAATCTGAAGAAATTGATGTGGTAGTTTAAGTAGTAGTATAGTCAATTCAAGAACACTAGAGCCACATGCCCCTCCCACGAGGTGGAGCTTCTCATATTCTGATTTCCTCTTGATTGGGTGATGGCGTGATGGAGGGTTTGCTGTCAAAATGTACACTAAACACTTCCCCAGCCCTGTGGTTCCCTTCCCCACTCCCAGATAACGGTCTGAAACTCCCAGGCTCCCACAAACCCTTTGTTAATCCCTTAATTTGTCCTTGATCCTTTCTTTCTCCTTCCTAGAAGATAGGACTCTTGTCCTTTCTTCAACTTTTTTTAGCTATAATGAGACCCGTAATGCACACAAAACTAAAAAAACAGCCCTTGTTGAATTATTTAAATTAGGTAAATTCACGTGGCAACAGCGCTAGGTGTTGGCGTCTCTCCCCCGTGCCCTGAAATATCGTTTGGTCGCGAGCCGCAAAATAATTACTCCCCATGCCCCCGTTTTTTCCCTTAGGACCTTGACTCACGTGTCTCTCTCTCCTCTCCTCTCTCTCCTCTTCCCCTCCCCCTTTTCTCTCTCTCTTTTCCTCTCTCTCTCTCTCTCCCTCTTCCTCCCTCTTCTCTCTTTTCCTCTCTCTCCCCTCTTCCCTCTCCCCCTTTTCTCTCCCCTTTCTTTTCTCTCTCTCCCCCTTCTCTCTCTCTCTTTTTTCTCTTTTCTCTTTTCTCCCTCTCTTTTCCCCCCCCCCCACACACACCCCAACACCCCACCACAAAAACACACACCACACACACACACCCCACACCCCACAACACCCCACAAAACCCCACACACCCCACACACCCCAAAACCCACCCCACAAAACACACACAAAAACACACACCCACCCCACACACAACCCCACACACACACCCACACACCACACCAAAACCACCAACCACCCAACGCGCGCGCGGGGCCCACACAACACACACACACGCGCCACACACACACACACACACCCCGCCCCAACCCCCACGAACACCCCACACAGTTTAAAAAAATCAGAGAAAAAAAAAAATATTTTTTCTACTTAATAAACCTCGCTCCCCAAATTTAAATTATTTTCTTTTTTAAAAGGTTATGATGAAAATTTGGGAATCGGGGAAGAGGGGGGGAAAGAAAAAATTATTGAATCTTTGTTGTATTTTTTTTCTCTCTCTCTCTCTCTCTCTCTTTCTCTCTCTCTCTCTCTCTCTCTCTCTCTCTCTCTCTCTCTCTCTCTCTCTCTCTCTCTCTCTCTCTCTCTCTCTCTCTCTCTCTCTCTCTCTCTCTCTCTCTCTCTGTCTCACGTCTATTCCGATGTGGTGACCTGCTATATCTCCTCATGGCATGGCCGGGTAGGGAGCCTGAGGCCTGAGGTCATTAGCGCTGGGGGGACAAGTCAGGTTAAAGGTTTACTTGTTTCACCTCTAAAAGGTGACAGGCGCCATCAGTTGACTCTCTTCACCTCCTCCCTCACTCAGAATTTAACGAACCTTTATATTTCCCTCTCAATATCTCGTCTTCATGAAGAGTATCTGGCTTACTTTTGTGTCCATGTGATAACACATTTACTAACGATGGAGAATCGAGGACTTTCATGCACTCAAAGCAAATATATGGTGTGTTTTTAAAGAAATAGCGAAGGACTTTAGGATGCCCGATTTCCACTGAATTTTTTCAACCAATAAGAGACCATAGCGAAGCTGGCCTGGCATGCTCCTTCTCGGGGGAGGAGAGTTTGGCTCTAAGGTTCTTGAATTGACTATAGTAGTAGTAGTAGTAGTAGTAGTAGCAGCAGAAGTAGTAGTAGTAGTAATAGTAGTAGTAGTAATAGTGGTAATAGTAGTAGTAGTAGTAGTAGTAGTAGTGGTAGTAGTATAAGCAGGAATAATAACATAAGCAGATGATGATTCAGATATATTATGCAACCAGCATAAGCCTTAAATCAAGATATTATTCAAGGCATAAAATTTAAATATTACTGAAGACAATAATTAAGACATGAATGAAGAAATGAATAAAGAAATTAAATTGAGACATAGAATAAGACATGAATCAGACTTGTAGTAGACAGCTTAGGCTCACCTGGGTGGCTTTTTCTAAGTTTTTCCTATGATACATTTTTTCTACAATTTCCTTATGAAAGACCAAATTTTCATATTTTTCCTTTTAATTCATGGCTTAAGTCATGTTTGATTTGTATGCCTTGATTTATGTATGGGTCTAAGTCTTAAGTTGGTTACATAAAATATCTTAATCACCGTCTGCATATGTTATTACTCCTGCTTATACTACTACTACTACTACTAACTACTACTACTACTTTTACTACAAATATTACTACTACTACTACTACTACTATTAATACTACTACTACTACTATTATTATTATTATTATTATTATTATTACTACTACAAATTTACTACTAATATTGCCATTACTACTACTTCTACTACTACTATAGTACTACTTTAGTAGTAGTACTGTCGCCTCCGTGGTGTAGTGGCTAGCCTGCCTGGCTACGAATCTGCGGGCCCTGGTTCATCCCGGGCCAGGGCAAGCCGGTGACCAGCCTACCCAGCTGTTCTTCCTTCCCTTTGGGGTTGATAAATGGGTACCTGGGGTAACCTTGGGAAGGTAACTGTGGTAGCCCGGGAGTCACACTAGCCCTGTGTCCCGGGGTAACGGGTCCTCACCCACCACAGGCTCTAAGGGTTAATGCCACGGAGATGAGCACCGCATGCCACGCGCAGCTTAGCGTATGCTCCCATCTATACTTACCTTTTATAGTACTACTACTATTACTACTATTAATATTACTACTACTACTACTTTACTACTATTATTACCACTAAAAATATTATTACCACTACTACTACTTCTACTACTACTGCAGTACTACTACTACTACTACTACCACTACTACTACTACTACTACTACTACTGCCAAAGTGTACCGAGGCACATCAACATAAACACATGGCAACAAAAACACAGAGTTATTATAACAGTCATCTCAAGGCATCTTGCATTCATAAAAACAACACAAAACCAAAAACTTACCGATTCATAAAAATAAACTTCCATTTTACGCGCCTTAAACCGTAATTCCTTATTTTCTTACACTACTGAAAAAATAAAAAAGATCGATTCATATAACGAACTATGATTTACGCGCCTTAAACCTTATTTCCATATTTTCTTACACTAATACAAAAAACATTAATCTGATTGATTCATAGGTATTAACTTACACAATGCATCACTGATTTACGTTTTATCCCTTATTTCCTTTTTTTTTTTTTATCCATGTATGTTCTCTTTTTCTCCCTTCTCTGTAAAGGGGGAAAAAAAAATTTTATTCCCCCTTTCCCCTCCTTCCCGCCAAAACCCCATGGGCCGCGCCTCCCCGCCTCGGTAGCCGTCCAACTCCCAAAATTACAAAAGAATTAAAAATTTTATTAAATTTTCCCTTTCGGGAAAGGGGGTCGGTGAGGCGTCTGGCTTGCCTCCCTTTTTAGTTACTAATTTAGTATTTTTCTAGATGTTTAAATATCTTATTACCCAAATTTTAAACGGGTAAACATACATTTTTTTAAGCATAAACCCTTTAAAGAATAGAAGGAAATTTTTTTTCCCTCGTATAAATAAAAACCCTATATGATATCCCTCCGTTTAGCTTTTATTTTTATTTATTTATTTTTAAACCCTTTTATTTATTTATTTTACCCAATTTTCTTTCCCGCCCCTTTCATTAAATATTTTTTCTTTCCCTCCCTACCATTCCTGTCTTCTTTTCACCCTTTACCCTTTCATCTCCCTTTTTTCTAAAATTTAAAACAAAAAAAAAAAATACACTTTAGATTTTTTTATTATTTTTTCATTTTCTCTCTCTCTCTCTTATGTGTAGTAATGAAAAAATGGCTTAGGAAAATGATTTTCTATTTATTAGTAGTGGTGAAATTGGTGGCATTTGGGCGAGGGTGTTGGTTTTTTGGGGAGTGTGGCAGGGGTATAATTTTTTTAAAGGGTGAAGAGTTAAGAAATTAAAAGGTTTAAAAGTTTAAAGGGAAAGATAATTAAAAGAATGGACGAGAGAGAGAAGAGAGAGGAGGAGAGAGGAGAGAGAAGAGGAGAGAGAGAAAAGAGAGAGAGAGAGGAGAGAGAGAGGGGAGGAGGAGAGAGAGAGAGAGAGATAGAGGAAAAGAGAGAGAGAGAGGGGAGAGAGGGGAAGAGAATAGAGAGAGAGAGAGAGAAAAGGATTATTTTTTTTTTTTGGTCTGTCCCCCTGTCAAAAACACTCTCTTTGTCTCTTTATTATTTAAAAAAAATTTTAAAATTTTAAAAAACTGTTTTTTTTAAGGGAGATTTTGACTATTTTTTTTATATCCCAACTTCCCTCTCTCTCTCTCTCTCTCTCACATACACATACAATACATATTTTAATATTAAATTTAAAATTATTTTATTTATAATATATTATTTTTATATATTTTACAAAATAAAATTAAAATAAAATAAAATAATATATATTATATTATTTATATATATATAATTATATAAAATATATTTTTTTTTATATATATATAATAAAATATTATTTTATAATATATATATATATATTATATATATAAAATATATATATAAAATTTATATATATATATATTATATTTTTATATTATATATTCTATATAAAATTTTTTATATAAAATATATATACTATATTTTAATATATATATTAATTATATATATAAAATATATATTATATATAATTTTATTTTAAAAATTTTATAATATAATATATATAAAATATATTTATATATAATAATAAAATTAAAATATTATATAAAATAAATATATATTTTTAAAAATAATAAAATATAAAATTATTAAAATTTTAAAATTATAATATATATAAAAATAATATATATTATATTTTATATATTAAAATTATAAAATTAAAATTTTATATATATATATATTATAAAATTATATATATATTTTAATATTATATATAATTTTATTATATATATATATAATATAATATTATTAAAAAATTTATATATTATAAATAAAATATATTATATTTTATAAAATATATATTTTATATATATATATTTTATATAAAATATATATATATTATAATTTATTTTTACGACTGGGGCCTAAAGCGCAACAGACTTTTTCACAAACCCGTAAACCCGTTTAAAACCCCCCTCCAGCTTTATCCAAGAAGAGAGGGACCGAAACCCTCCCTTCTACCTCCTGCTCAAATACAAACGTATCCCTACCGTTTAAGCCTGGGCCAAACGGCACCCCGGGCTGTAACAAAACAAAAAGAGTAAAAAAGGCACCCTCTGCTCTCACCCTCTCAAATGATACTTGAAAAATATGGGACGAAAAACGCTTAAAAATGCACCGCGATTGAAATCTATGGGCGGTTAAAAGTGGTGTGGAATTTTCCTCCCCGTTACGTTATTACGGGGTGCCCCTCCCACCTTTCTCATCCATTTGCCCAAAACGGGAAAACTGATATTCGTGTTATGAACTGGCCTCGCAAACAAGGTTTAATTCGTGTACAGGCGATGTGGTGTGGGGTTTTGTTTTTGGGGTGTTGTGTGTGTGTGTGGGGTTGTGTGTCCCCAGTGTCTCCTGTGCTACCCAAAACACAAAACACGGTCCATTTTGTTTCCCGCCTTTTATCCCTTAAAACCCAAAATTAGCACGTGGTCCCCCGAAGCCTCACCCAAATTGGAACCCACGTGTTTTTAATACTACGCAAGAATACTACAACTTCCGACCCCCCTATTTTTTTCACTTTCCCTAAGTTAATGCGGGCAAAAATTCCTACACCAAAAACCCAACAACTACCAAAAAAGCAGCCCGCTCAACGACGATGGATAGGAAGGTGCGGAGCGAGCGGTACGCGTGTCGCATTAAGGCCAGACCTTTTTCCCCCGGGCCCGCACTGGGGGCCACGCGGGACTTTAGGGGCCCCCCGGGGGCAAGGGGGGGGCACCTTCCGGGCCCTTTTCTCTCCCCCTCCCCCACTCACCCCGAGGGCACACACCCGCCCGGCCCCCCGGCGGTGTTACAAAGCCCTTCCCCAAGGGAAAAAATTTTTTTCCCGGAGGGAAATTTTTTTTCAGTCCCCGGGCCCCCATGCACATCTTACGGCCCAGGCAATCGGCTATTTTAAAATTTTCCCCCCCTTGGTATGTTTCACTTTCCCAAATTGTTCTCCCGCCAAAAACCCCAAAATTTAGCGAGTGAGAAAGTTTATTCTGAAACCCTTTAACTTCTGCAAGAACTGCAAAGGGTATGGTTTAGAGTTTACTTTTATCACCAGGCCCTATAAGGACGTACACCTCAAAATTTTTGCAAAGGGCCAAAAGAATGGCCAAAAAATTTTTCTCTATAAAGGGAAATTTTTCCGCTGAACGGCATTGGAATTTTTTTTTAGAGAAAATGCAACTGGGGGGGTTCCTTTGAAACCTAATCCTGTTTCAATAACACGGAACCCCCCCCCCCACTGCTAGCCCCGTTTGCCAGAAAAAACTTAGTGAAGTCGGGGGGCGCAGGGTAGGATGGTGGCAAGGTACCCCTTTTATTGAATCAAAAAACTTTTTACACTCTGCGGACCACTCCCAAATTCATGTCCCTTTTCGCGCAAAAAGTCAAAGGGGGCCCCACCGTAGAGAGCCCTTTTATGAAACCCCAAAAGTACCCTATCAAAGGGCCCCGGATACCCTTAAAGGGCCCCCCTTGGGCAAGAAAGGGGCCTTGAAGTTGTTTATGGCCTCCTCCTTAACTTCACGGGGGGCCCCCTGGCCATGTTCCCCCCAACGTAAACCCCAATTTCTGCACCCGGGCTTGGGGCAAACTCCCCACTTGTCCCAAAATTTACCACCAAGCCACCCCCACATTGGTTTACGAACAAGTGCCTCCCCGTGGTCAAAGGGGATCCTCCAACTGGAGTCAAACACCACCACGGGGCTCAATATAACCCCACAGGGTTTGGGACCCCCCCCACTAACCCACATTTAGCCTCTGGAAGGGAGCTGGGGGCATTTTTTAGTCCATAAAAAGGGATTTACTTGGCCCCTGATACTTGTTTTTCCCCTTGTTTCTCTTGTTTTTTATGTTTAAAAGGGTAATGCCCCAGGAAACCCAAATTTATCAAACCCCTGCTGCATTAGTGTTGGCCGAACCAAACCCCCACGGGGGGGGGGGGGTACAAACCCCGGGTGGCACCCGGGAAACCCCTTTCACTGCTGGTGGACAGGGGCCCGGGGGGGGAAAAAAAAAAAAAAAAAAAAAATTTAAAAAAAGAAACCCCCCCTCTATCTTTCGCTCCGCCCCGGGGGTTTAAAACCCCTACTTCTCGGTTGTAAACCGAGCGTGCTCACCACTACACTACGGAGTTCCCACTCCGTACAGGTACACCGCCCCATTTACCACAAAACTGGCCACCTGCTTGGCACCTCCGAGGGGGGACCTCCCAGTAGCCCTTGACCAAATCTATTTTGGTAATGTAGAGGGCAGACCCTATCTTGTCCACCGAGTCGTCTACCCTAGGCAAGGATAGGTGTCAATCTTCGACCGTGTATTCATTTTCCCTTTAAAGTCGACACAAAACGGACCTTGCCATCAGCTTTGGCTGCAGGGTGACGGGGGAGCTCCATTCACTGACCCCCGTTTGATCAAGTTGTGATCAAGCATATAAGTAATCTTCTCCTCCGGGACTTCTGCCTGAGAGGATTAACCCATAGGGAGATAGCTTTACTGGCGCGGCATCGCCGACATCAACGTCGTGCACAGCCCACGTAGTCACCTGGGGGCACTGCGAAAGACCCGGGATACTGCCACACTGCCGACACATCTCCTCCCCTCTCTTCGTGGACAGTGTTGCAATTTCTCCCTGAGGGCCTCCAAACTGTTTTTTCCCACAGTCCGACGGGAACAACGTCTCCAAAGCTGGCTCCTCTCCCGCATCAAGCGTCAGGACCAAGGGTGCCCCCCTACTCTGGGCTTACACCTTGTCCCTTTGGCGGTGGCCGCTCACCCAAGGAGCCTCACCACTAATCACCATTACAAACTCCGTCTTCTTCTCCACCCCCCACCACCGGCGGGCCCATCACACACCTCCTACTCCTCCTCCTCCTCTCCTATCCCTACCCTTCTCCTCCCGCCCTCTAGCGAAAAGGCGCTTGAAGGTCTCGTCCTCCTGCTGCTTGCGGCTTAATTAAATCGACCCGATTGACATCAACTCCTTGGAGAAAAACGAGGTAGGGGGTGAAGTGTTAAGCCGAGCACCAGGCAGAAAATAGACGTAATTCCTCGGTCCCTCGGTTGCGCCTGGACGGGAACCCAAACTCTTCCTCCTCTAGAAAAAGACCTTGAGTGGCGGGTGTTTCAGGTGGTGACCCTGTAACATACAGTTTGCCCCAGCATCCTGCCCCGGCGAAAGGCTGGCTTCAACCTCGCCTCCGGTGCCTCAGCAGGGGGGTTTGCGCGTCAGACTTAACACCGACACCCTTATTCTCCCCACCCTTTGCAGTAGCACCCCACCCTTTCCCTCAGGCTCCTCCATAGCCCTGTGTTTCTACGTCGGCCCCCAGGAATCTGAGAGGACACCGGCACGTCCTTATCCACGCCTTCCAGGCCATGGCCCTTTCGTACGGCACACAGGGGGAGTGAGACTTCCACTACCCCGCACCCGTTCTCACTCCAGCCGAGGCCACAAAGGTCTCTTCTGGGACCCGACGGGGGGCGTAGGTAAAGGAAATACCATAGCTCCCGCCAAGTCATTTCCCACAGGAATCTACCCAGTCCACTGCAGAACACCCACGACAGACACTGAGCTGCAGCTGTCACAATAGACAAGCCAGCTCCACAGCACACTATCATAGTACTCCGCCCGAGTTCAATCCCCCGACAAAGCACGTAACACCCTGTGCTAGCGTCTCTTCCTGTCACTTCCTGCCACTGACTGTTGTGCACCCGTATCTCGAAACACCGTGACTGGAAACGGGAACCCTCAATCTTTACCGTGCCTTGACTCGTGAAGGGCTTACACCATCCAAGGGCGACTTCCGAGAGAGTTTATCGGGGGGCGACGTTAACCCGGGGAAGACACGTCCGGCCTCTACCGGGGGAAAAGTGCCTTCCTGACTACTCCCAGTGTACTGAGGCCACAGCCCCACCCTTGTCCTCCTCCAACCCTCTCCCGCCCCCTTAGCTGGACCCAACAATCATGGCCACTGGCTTGGCAGACTGAATTGCCTTTCCACTTAGCACCGTTCATTTTGATTGTGACCTGTCTGCTTCAATAGAAGCGGGTTTTCCCCTTGGGAAACTAGATGAACGACTCCTAAGCTTCTCTCCGTCCTTACCTTCCTTGTACTGACAGGCGGTCTTATTTACAGAGGCTGCTCCTCCAGCAGTCCTCTCCCGAGAGTACTGAGTAGTAAAACCCACCTTGGGCACCGACCCTCGTAGAGTTAAACTCTGTCATCGGCCCACGTTGCCGCCCTCTTCAAACACTTAAAGCGTTTCTCCCTAATCTTGGCACCTATGTCCTTGTCAGCTATGTTGGTAAAGTGCTCATGAGGATTAACTCCTTGAGGTCTTTGAAGGAATCCACATCCTCACTCATTAGCCACCTTGCCAAGAGTCTCCTCCAGATACCTAGCACAGGCCACGTAGGTGTCTGCCGGTTTTTTCCGAGCACCTCTGAACTGCAGCCTGTATGCTTCTTGCCGAATTTCGTACACCTTGAGGATGGATGTCTTAAATTCATCATAATCCTCCAGGTCATCCACGTCCATGCGAGCATACGCCTTCAGGGCTTTTCCCTGCAACACATTAGCTACCATTCCAACCCACCACTTACGAGGCCCTCAAACTCTCGAGCCTTCTTTTCAAACCTCCTAAACCACTCTGTCACCTTTGCCTCGTCAAAGCTGGAACAAACTTTAGACTTCTAGCGAGCCTCATCTCGGCAGTGTCTTCCCGCGTCGGCACCTGAGGCGACATACGAGTGGCGGCAGTGAACTTTAAGCGAAAATTTTCCAGCTCATACTGCCTTTGTCTCTCCGTTCCTCAGACTGCCACTGCCTTTCCGCTTTTCTCTCCTCTGCCTCCAACTTCCTCAATTCCAGCTGCAACAGAGCCTCCGTCGAAAACCCTCCCCGGTATACAGGCGTGGGTGCATTATTACCGGGGTTGTCACCACGGCCACCCCCCAACGAGGGACGGACTGTGGGGTGGGACGGGTGGTAACGACAAAGTGCTCGGGAGACCTTGGTCAGGAACCCTCACGTGAACCAACAGGAGACGGCATAGTGGGACTAGGCTGCGCTCAACTGACGTAAAAAGGCAACACAAAACAACACAAAACGTATTACACTTCAGACAGTGTTAACGTAGCAGCACTCTTCAAGTATCCTGGCAAGGTCGCTACTGTTACGCTGCGGCCTCAAGCGCAACAGACTGTTCACTAACCGTGAACCGATAGAACCCCCCCAGCTTATATCCAGAGAAAGAGCGGGTCGTAACCCTCTCTTCTACTCTCCTGCTCCAATAAAACGTAATCTCCCGATTACAGCCTAGGCTACTGACAGGCCCGGTTGTATCACTAAAAAACAAGAGTGGGGCGCACCCCTTTGGGTCTCACCTCTACTCTAAGTTATACTTGAAGAAATATGCTACGTAACGCTTCAAAATGCTACCGCGATTGTATCTATGGGGGGTTAAACAGTGGTGATGGAAAGTTCCTCCCTGTTACGTTATTACTGGAGTGTACCTTCCCCCTTTCTCATCCCCCTGCCAAAGGACGGGAAACTGTATTCTGTTTGAGCTGGCCTCGCAGAACAAAGGTTAATAGTGTACAGGCGATGTGTGTGTGCGTGTCAGTGTCTCCTGTGCTAGCAAAACTCCAACACACGGTAACCATTCGTTTCCCGCCTTCCGTCCTTTAATACTAAATTAGCACGTACTCAGCCCCAAAAGCCTCACCCAAATGGTGGAACCCATGTGTTTTCAATACTACGCAAGAAATACTACACCTCAGACACCCTCTAGTTATTCACTGACTCAAGTGAATGCAGGGCAAACTTCCTACACAAAGACTCAACAACTACCAAACGCACAACTCAACGACGATGGATAGCAAGAAGTTGCGAAACAGTGCAGCACGTGTATTCGCTATTAAGGCCAGACCTCTACTAACCCGGGCGCCGCTCTGCCACGCGAGACTGAGGGGGCCCCCCAGGGGGCGGGGGGGGGGCACCTTCATCCCTTCTCTCCCCCTCCTCCTCTCTTACCCAGGACACACACCAGCCAGGCCCCCCGGTGTTTCAATATATATATATATATTATATATATATTTATAATATATTAATATATAAAATATATATATATATTATATATATATATATATATATATATATATATATATAATATATATTCTCCCCTGTTCGTTTTTCCAATCTCACAAAAAGATTTCATGTTTGATGTGAAAGTGTCGACAGACGGCGCCATCGGTCAAAGGAACACGATTTTTCCTATATACTTTTTATCTACTTCTCCTTCTCCTCCCCCTCCTCCTCCTCATCTTCCTCCTCCTCCTCCTCCTCTATACGTAGTCGCAAGAAAGCCCTCACTAAGGTGCCAATAAAGCAAACAATAACCCGCTAACGAGTCACTAATGAACCACAAATGCCTCGTAAATGGACCGCAAATCACCATTACGGATAAATTTTCCAAAGTTTCCCCCTTTGCAAAATGTTTTTATATTTTAATCAAGCAATGGTTTTATTGTATAATATATATATATATATATTATATAAAAATATATATATATATATATATATATATATATATATAATAGAGAAGAGAGAGAGAGAGAGAGAGAAGAGAGAGAGAGGGGAGAGAGAGAGAGAAGAGAGAGAGAGGAAAAGAGAGAGAAGAGAGAGAGAGGGAGAGAGAGAGAGAGAAAAGAGAGAGAGAGAGAGAGAGAGAGAGAGAGGAGAGGGAGAGAGAGAGAGAAGAGAGAGAGAGAGAGAGAGGAGAGAGAGAGAGAGAGAGAGAGAGAGAGAGGAGAGAGAGGAGAGAGAGAGAGAGAGGGGAGAGGGGAGAGAGAGAAAAGAGAGAGGAGCAGAGAGAGAGCGAGAGAAGAGAGAGAAAAGAGAGAGGGAGAGAGGAGAGAGAGAGGAGAGAGAGAGAGAGAGAGAGAGAGAAGAGAGAGAGAGAGAGAGAGAGAGAAGAGAGAGGGAAAAGAGAGGTCCCGGGCACCGGATTCGAAGCTACTGCATCACTGCAGAGAAGTGGGCATACGGGAGACGATTGCTCAGGAAGGAGGGAAGAGGGGATGGGA
>JACEEZ010009686.1:200000-212500 GCA_016584305.1 Chionoecetes opilio | reverse complement strand
GTGTAGTAGTATGTATATAGTGTAGTATAGTATAGTAGTGTAAAAAGTATAGTGGGTTATATAGTTAGTAGTAGTAGTAGTAGTAAAAATTAGAGTAGTAGTAGTAGTGTAGTAGTAGAAATAGTAGTAGAAAGTAGAGAAAAGTAGTGAGTAGTAGTATAGTAGTAGTGGGATAGTAGTAGTAGTATAGAAAGTAGTAGTATAGTATTTATAGTAGTAGTATTTTAGTAGTAGTAGTGTATAGTGGGATAGTAGTTTTTAAGAGTAGTGTATAGTATAGTAGTAGTAGTGTAGTAGTAGTAGTAGATGTAGTAGCTATAGTGCATTTGTTAGTTTTAAAAGTAAAGAGTGTAGCTAGTAGTATAGTAGTAGTAGTAGTAGAGTTAGAATAGAGAGTAGAGTAGAGGGTAGTGAGTAGTATAGTAGTAATAGTATAGTAGTATAGTAAGATAGTGTATAGTATAGTAGTAGTAGTAGTAGTAGTAGTGTGTAGTATAGGCAAGATTAGAGTAGTAGTGTAGTGTAGAAATAGTAGTAGTATAGTAGTAGTAGTAGTAGTATAGTAGTAGTAGTAGTAGTAATTTAGTAATGTAGTAGTATAGTTAGTAGTAGTAGAGAGTAGTAGTAGTAGTAGTAGTATAGAGTAGGATAGTAGTAGTAGTAGTAGTAGAAAGTAAAGTAGTATTAAAGTAGTAGAGTAGTTAGTAGTAGTAGTAGCTAGTAGAAATTTATTTGTAGGTAGTTTTTATAGAAAAGTTAGTAGTAGTTTAAAATTTTTTTTAATTAAAAAAATAGTGTAGTAGTAGTAGTAGTAGGAGTAGTGAGTATAGTAGTAGTAGTGTTATAGTAGAGTAGTAGTAGTATAGTAGTAGTAGTAGTAGTAGTAGTAGTAGAGAGTGTAGTAGTTTTTGGGTTAGTATAGTAGTAGTAGTAGAAAAATGTAGTAGTAGTAGTGTAGTGATAGTAGTAGTTAGTATAGAGTAGTAGTAGTAGTAGTAGTTGTGTATATAGTAGTAGATAGTGGTAGTAGTAGTAGTAGTATAGTATAGTAGTAGTGTAGTAGTGTATTTATAGTAGTAGAGTGGGGTTAGTGGGGTGTAGTATAGTAGTAGAAAGTATAGTAGCGGGGATAGTGTAGTAGTAGAAAGTAGTAGTAGTATTAGTAGTATAGCAGGTAGTATAGTAGTAGTATTTAGTGTGTAGTAAGTTTTTGTATTTAAGGAAAGGTAGTAGTAGTAGTAAGTAGTAGTAGTGTGGGGGTTTGTAGAAGTAGTAGTGGTTAGTGAGTAGTGGTATAGTAGTAGTAGAGTAGTAGTAGTGTAGTAGTAGTAGTAGTAGTAAGTAGTAGTTTGTAGATAGTAGTAGTAGTAGTAGTAGTAGTAGTAGTGTAGTAGATAGTAGTAGTAGTAGTAGTAGTAGTAGTGTAGTAGTAGTAAGTAGTAGTAGTATAGTAGTAGTAGTAGTAGAGTAGTAGATATAGTAGTTAGTAGTAGTAGTAGTAGTAGTTAGTAGTAGAGTAGTATAGTAGTAGTAGTATAGTAGAGTGTAGTAGTAGAGTAGTAAGTTTTTAAAGTAGTAGTAGTGTAGTATAGAGTAGTAGTAGTAGTAGTAGTAGTAGTAGTAGTTAGTGTAGTAGTAGTAGTAGTAGTAGTAGTAGTAGTATAGTATAGTAGTGTAGTAGACAGCATGTGCTAGAGAGGGTTCAAACAGGGAAAGAGGCGTGATTGGGTGGATTTGAATAAAAATAAAATATATAAAAATACTTTTGAAAAAAAAAAAAAAAGTTCTTTTAGGACTGCACAGCCTCTTATTTCACTTTTAAAAAATCATAATACTTTTTCCTTACATCTTTCAAACTTATATTTCCTTTAAACCCCGTGAGACCAGAACGTAAATTCATTTTTAGTTTGAGTACCATTAGCGATTTTTTGTGACAAAGCAAAATTTAAAAATATATGACTTTTTTGTATCCTTGCCAAAATAAACAATTTTGGGAATTTAATTACTTTTCGAATTTTATGGCTCGAAACAGACGATTTTTTTTAGCAAAGGGAAAAATCTGTGGTGTGGAGTTTAAAATCTCTTCAAAAAATCTACTTTTTTATGCATGTCACAATTAAATCTTTTTCTATCCTGAAGCCCTTAAAATTTTCTGAATACAATCTCTAATTAAACCCTCGCTAAGTATATTTTTTTTTCTCTTTTATCTCATCAAACATATTTTTCCTTAAAACCAAAAAAAAGTCTTTTACTACGTATGAAAACATATTTAAAAAAAATTATCTATCTTGAAGCTCTTAAAACTTCAGTCTTTTACTTTTTTACTACGTCGCATAATATATTTTTTCCCCTTTTTTTCTTTATCTACAAATTTTTCTAAAAACCTTAAAAAATGACTATAGCAGAATTATTTTTTTGGTTTTGCTTGAAGTCCTGAAAAACTGCTTTAATACTGAAACTTAACGTCGCATAAGATTTTTTTTTCTCTCTCTTTCTAAAACCAAACTTCTGGAAAAGGTGAAGTTTACAGGCGTAGTCTCTAGATTGAAACACAATCACTATTTAACACAACAATATTTAAAACAACAATAAAACGCACCTATTTAAAACAATCAATATTTAACACTAACACAAACACAATCCCAAATTTAACCACAATTTTAAAACTTAAAATTAACCAAACAAAATTTAACACACAACACATTTAACAAACAAAACACAACACATTTTAAAACAATCAATATTTAACACAAATCACAAACACAACACAAACACAACCATTTAAAAAACAAACAAAACACACAACAATTTAACCAAAATTTTAAAACACAAAACATTTAACACACAACACATTTAACACAATCATAAAACACAACACAACACACAAAACCATTTAAACAAAACCCCTATTTTAACAACAATCACATTTAACACAACAAATTTTAAAACACAACAAACAAAACAAACACTATTTAAAACAAACTAAACACAATAAAAAAAAACCCAAACAAAAACACAACAAAAACAAATCAAATTAACACACAAACAATTAACACAATCACTATTTTAAAACAATCACTAAAACACAAAATCATATTTTAAAACAACACTATTTAAACACAACACTATTAAAAACAAACAATATTTTAAAACCAATCACATTTTAAAACAATCACTATTTTAACACAATCACTATTAAACAATATATTAACAAACACATTTAGGGAGGCGGGGGAGCGGGGTGGTTAGGTTCCGATGGCCTTCCGGGACCCGAGCGACCCGAAAAAACCCAAACCTTTTTGCACCGTCGAGTGCTAAGAACACCCCCCATGCCCCGCCCATCAAAACCCACCTTTGATACGAGTGCACGGAGGGGCACAGGGGGGCGGCATGAGCCCTAATCAAGGCGCACTATAAGAATCCTGCCGCGCCCCCACGGGCGAGGGGCCAAAAATCCAGCCCTCAAAAGGGAAACCCCCGAGCCTACCATCCCAAACCCGGGTCACCCCTGCACAGGCGCTATAGGGGGCAAATAAAACAAAATAAATAAAAAAATTAACACACAATCATTTTTAACACATAAAACATATCTAACCCCCTGCAACCCCGAACGTAAATTTCCCCCAAAAAAGACCCCCCATTAGAATTGTAATTAAGTAAAAAATTTTTTAAGCAAAGTTATTTATAGAATTTTATTGACCTGGGTTTAAATACAAAAATTGGGGGGGGAAAAATTTTCCCCAATTGTATAGTAGTAAGTAGTAGTAGGTATAGTAGTAGTAGTAGTAGTAGTAGTAGTAAGTAGTAGTAGTAGTAGTAGTAGTAGTAGTAGTAGTAGTAGTATAGTAGTAGTATAGTATGTAGTAGTAGTAGTAGTAGTCGTAGTAGTAAGTAGTAGTAGTAGTAGTAGTAGTAAGTAGTAGTAGTAATATTAGTAAAGTAGTAGTAGTAGTAGTAGTATGTAGTAATAGTAGTAAGTAGTAGTAGTAGTATAGTAGTAGTAGTAGTAGTAGTAGTAGTAATAGTGTAAGTAGTATAGTAGTAGTAGTAGTAGTAGTAGTAGTAGTAGTAGTAGTAGTAGTAGTAGTAGTAGTAGTAGTAGTAGTAGTAGTAGTAGTAGTAGTAGTAGTAATAGTAGTAGTAATAGTAGTAATAGTAGTAGTAGTAGTAGTAGTAGTAGTAATAGTAGTAATAGTAGTAGTAGTAGTAGTAGTAGTAGTAGTAGTAGTAGTAGTAGTAGTAATAGTAGTAATAGTAGTAGTAGTAGTAGTAGTAGTAGTAGTAGTATACAGCATGTAGCTAGAGATGGGTTCATAACAGGGAGGTATGCGTGATTGGGATGGATTTGAATATAAATAAAATATATAAAAATACGTTTGAATAAAAAAAAAAGTGTCTATATGAGGACTGCACAGCCATCTTACTTCACTATTAAAATCATCATACTTTATCCTTACATCTTCTTCAAACTTATATTTCCTTAACCCCGTGAGACCCAGAACGTAATTTCCATTGTAGTTTGAGTACCATTAGACGATTTTGTAGTGACTATAAGCAATATTAAATATATATGACCTGTTTAGTATCCTTGTCGACTAACTAATTTGGTATATTAAGTAATTTTCGTAATTTTATGGCTCGACAACAGACGATTTTTTATAGCAAGGAAAGATCTGTGTGTGGAGTTAAAATCTCTTCAAAAATCTCTACTTTTTATCGCATGTCTACTACATTAAACTCTTTTCTCTATCCTGAAGCTCCTTAAAATTGTCTGAATACAATCTCTAATTACCGTCGCATAAGTATATTTTTTCTCTCTTTTTATCTTCATCAAACATATTCTTCCTTAAAACCTATAAAAAAAGTCTGCTTACTATCGTATGAATACTATATTAAAAACAATTATCTGTCTTGAAGCTCCTTAAAACTTCAGTCTTAATACTTTCTCTACTTACCGTCGCATAAGTATATTTTTTCTCTCTTTTTATCTTCATCATACATATTCTTCCTAAAAATCTCTTAAAAACTGACTATAGCATGAATATATTTTTTTGTATCTGTCTTGAAGCTCCTGAAAACTTGTCTTAATACTGACTCTACTTAACGTCGCATAAGTATTTTTTTTTTCTCTCTCTCTCTCTTAACCAAACTTCGTGGAAAGGATGAAGTTCTTACAGCTGTTCGTTAGTCTCGTAGACTTGAACACAATCACTATTTAACACAATCACTATTTAACACAATCAATATTTAACGCATCACTATTTAACACAATCAATATTTAACACATAATCACTATTTAACACAATCAATATTTAACACAATCACTATTTAACACTTAACTATTTAACACAATCACTATTTAACACACAATCACTATTTAACACTTAACTATTTAACACAATCACTATTTAACACAATCAATATTTAACACATAATCACTATTTAACACAATCACTATTTAACACAATCACTATTTAACACACAATCACTATTTAACACACAATCACTATTTAACACAATCACTATTTAACACACAATCACTATTTAACACACAATCACTATTTAACACAATCACTATTTAACACAATCACTATTTAACACACAATCACTATTTAACACACAATCCCTATTTAACACACAATCACTATTTAACACAATCAATATTTAACACACAATCAATATTTAACACAATCACTATTTAACACACAATCACTATTTAACACAATCATTATTTAACACACAATCACTATTTAACACACAATCAATATTTAACACAATCAATATTTAACACACAATCACTATTTAACACAATCACTATTTAACACAATCACTATTTAACACACAATCACTATTTAACACAATCACTATTTAACACACAATCACTATTTAACACAATCAATATTTAACACACAATCACTATTTAACACAATCACTATTTAACACAATCACTATTTAACACAATCACTATTTGGGGAGGCGGTAGCGGAGTGGTTAGCGTCTCCGACTGGCCTTCTCGGTACACAGTTACATCCCCAAAAACAAAACTTCTGCACGGTCGATGTGTAAAACACCCATTCCCGCATCACTATTACCTTCGATAGCGAGTGCATCTGGATAACAGGGGGGCGGCATTGGAGCGTCAGTACGGGTCCTTAGAATCCGCCTCGCCCCGACGGCGAGGACCCAACCATCACAGCACCTTCTGACCGTCTCAGAGGCCTACCATCCAGCCCGGTCACCACTGCCCATCAGCTTAGGCACAATAAAACAATAATGAAAAAAGTTACGCAACATTATTTACACATCATCATAAAACCCTGCCTGCGCCACCCAGGATCTCCACAGCATATGACCCCATTAGCTATTTATCATGAAGCATGTGTAATGCACCTGTTTCCTGGTCACTAAGCTAATAATGTAATAATAACTCTTCTAATGGCTAACAACATAAATTAGCGAGAAAGTCTGCGCGTGAAGGTTAAACTAATTCTACTACCGTACGCATAAACTCTCCCTTCTCTCTACTATAACATCTTCTCGATGACTGTTTCTACCTTCCTAGCTACTCTGGTCTTCTACTCTCTCTCATGGCTACACGTAACTTTGCAGGAACTCTGCTGGGTTACTTCTCTACTTCCTCGCTCTCTCTCTCCTCCTGCTCGCTCCTTCCTTTCTCTCGCTCTCTCTCTCTCTCTCTCTCTCTCTCTCTTCTCTCTCTCTTCCAAACTTCGTGGCAAATTAAGTCCTTACAGATTGCATGTTCGTTAATTCATAAACTTGCATACAATCACTATTAAATGCCAGGAAAGTTGCAGGACGAGTTGTATAACTAGTTTTTTTTCGCGGAGTGAAGGACAATACTCTACTGTATGTGCTAAGTTAACGTGGAAAGGAAAAAAATATGTTCTTGTTTCTACTGCAAAATATTCTACTGCACGTGCACAATTAACCTGTAAAAAAAAATTTTCTAACTCAAAAATTCTACTCCGCTCAAGAATGACATGATTAAAAAAATCACGTTTTATATGCAAAATAATTACTGCAATGAAATAACCTGAAAAAAATTCAGTTTCTACTGAAAAATCTACTAGTGTAATTAATGGAAATCATCTAAGAAAAATTACAACATCTTCATAAAATTGCATATCGAGGAGATGACTGTTTTGAAAGCGTTGAGCAGTCGTGTCATAATGAAAAATAAAAATATGAACATAATAATAATACTATATAATAAAACTGTACAAAGTAATAAGTGTACTACATAGCAATCCGCACCGATACTACAATGCACAATTACATCAATCACATACAATTACGCGGCAAAATAAAAATAAAATATAAAAAGTTGTATTCATATAATAGCAACAGAAAACAATGGAGAGGATTATTTTAGATCAAACTATATACACCCCCCCCCCCCCCCCACACAACACAAAACACACATACACACACACATTACACACACACACCCAAACACAAACACACACACATACACACACACACACACACACACACACACACACACACACACCACACACCACACACACACACACACACACACATACACTACACACACACACACACACACACACAAACAGACACAGAAACAGACACAGACACAGACACAGACACAGACACACACACACACACACACACACACACACACACACACACACACACACACACTTATACAGCCAAGTTGAGACAGCCAATCAAAACTTGTCCCTTCCATCCTAACTTTGCTATTTCTCAAGTTTCTAGTAACCCTAACCTCAATCTTTCCTCCAATCCCTTCCTTCATACGCCGGTCTTTCCTCCCCTCCCCCCACGCACCATTCCAATCCCTACATAACCTCCAATCCCTTCCTCCATACGCCTTTCTTTCCCCCCTCCTCTCCCTCCCCCCCACGGACCATTCCAATCCCTACATAACCTACAATCCCTTCCTTTATACGCCTTTCTTTCCTCCCCCCACGCATCATTCCAATCCTCTAATAACCCAATCCCTTCATACGTCTTTCTTTCCTCCCCTCCCCCACGCATCATTCCAATCCCTACATAACCTACAATCCCTTCCTTTATACGCCTTTCTTCCTCCCCCACGATCATTCCAATCCCTACATAACCTACAATCCCTTCCCCAATACGCCTTTCTTTCCCCCCCTCCCCCCACGGACAATTCCAATCCCTCTATAACCTCCAATCCCTTCCCTAATACGCCTCCCCTCCCTCTCCACCTACCATTCCAATCCCTACATAACCTACAATCCCTACCTCCATACGCCTTTCTTCCCTCTCCTCCTCCTCCACACACCATTCCAATCCCTACATAACCTACAATCCCTCCCATCCTTTTTTCCCTCCATCTATACGCCTCTTTCAATCCCTACACCCTCCTAATCCCTCCATCACTTCCTCTAATCCCTTCCATCTTTCTTTCCTTCCATATATACGCCTGTCTCTCCCTCCCTAACCAAAACTATCCAACCAAATTTCCCCTTTACCCTCTATATACCTTCCAGTCCCTCCTACAATATCTTCAAAAACCCCTTTTCCCCTCATCCCCCCTCCAATTTCCCCTCTTCCCTCCAGTCCTCTCGACAATATCTTCAAACCCACCTTTTCTCCCCTTTCAATTTTCCCCTTTCACCTCCATATACCCTCCAGTCCCTCTTACAATACCTTTAAACTCCCCTTTTACCCCTCCTCCCCCCCATCTTTCCCCTTAAGTGTCTCCATTTCCCCTTCAGTCCCCTCTACAATATCTTCAAATCCCTTTTTTCCCCTCCTTCCCCCTCCAATTTCCCCTTTGTCTCACCATATCCCTTCTGTCCCTCCTACAATACCTTCAACCCCACTTTTTCCCTCCTCCTCCTTTCCCCTAATTTTCCCCTTTCCCCACCATGCACCCTCCTACAATATCTTCAAACCCCTTTCATCCCCCTCCTTTCCTTTTTCCCCAATCCCTCCTACATCTTTCCCTCTTTCCCCCTTTCCCCATTTACCCTCCAGTCCCTCCTACAATATCTTCAAAACCTCCCCTTTTTCCCCTTCCCTCCCACCTCCCAATTTTCTCCCTTTTCCCCTACATCCTTCAACCCCCAAGTCTCCCCTACAATATATCTCAAAACCCCCTTTTCCCCTCCTCCCCCCTCCAATTTTCAATTTAGTCCCTCCTACAATACCTTCAACCCCTCTTTCTCTCCCTCCAATTTTCCCCTTTCCCCTCTATATACCCTCTCCAGTCCCTCCTACAATATCTCCACAACATCCTTCCCCCCTTATCCCTCCCCCCTCCCCGCTCACGGACACAACTTCACACAAGACACATAAACACGCCAGCCAATCCATCCTGCCTCCGGGTCATTCAACTTCGCGATAAGATTTAACGCAAAACGAGCCACTCAACACAACGTAAGTTTGGCACTCAAATGAAACACCGAAATAAAAGGCGACACCACGTCCACTCAGCGACAGTGGCGACGTGGAGGAGGAGGAGGAGGAGGAGGAGGAGAGGAGGAGGAGGAGGAGGATGAGAGGTAGGAGGAGGAGGGAGGATGTGAGGAGGAGAGGAAAATGAAAAGTTGTAGGAGGAAAAAGAGGATGTGGAGGAGGAAAGAGGTGAAAATTAAAAGATGTAGGAGGAAGAGAAGGAAGAGGAAGAGAAGGACGATGAAAAGATGTAGGAGTCTCAACACACACACACACACACACACACACAAACACACACACACACACACACACACACACACACACACACACACACACACACACACACACACACACACACACACACACACACACACACACCAGAGGTGGGCACTTCCGCAAACCACAACTTCCGCAAATTGCAGAAGTTCGAATTAGTTTGCGGAAGTGTAAATGTTTGCGGAAGCACTTCCGCAAACGCAAACATGTCCGCAAACTCCCAATAGATAGTATTCTTATGACGTCACACATCCGGGTATTTCGGGAGCGCGGCCATGTGTTGTGGCAAGACTTGTAAACACAGCCGCAAACTGACAGGTAGAGTGAGCCATACTTGTCGCGTCTTGGTGTCTTGGTGTTGTTTAGGGCTGCGAGGATCCCTTGGGGAACACTATGAACCCTGGTGATGTCCTATGATGCTATCACAGGCGTGGTGGTTGACCTGTCTTCCTCAGGAAGGCACAGGTGAGGCGGATGACAGCGTGTTGCCATGAGGGGTGGACGTCTAAGGATGGGCAGGTTAAAGGTGGTGACGGTCGGGGCGACCGTCCATTAACGGTCGCTCCGTCAGACCCACAGCTACAGAGGGCACAAACTCTATCCGCCAGTAAATCATTGAGTTTTTTACGAATGATAAAAATTCGTAAATTTGTAAAAAACTCAATGATTTACTTAAGTTACACCTTCCTAACTCAATTTTTTTATTTATTTTTACTAATCCATTTACTTTAAGAACACATTTCAAATATAAAGACCCTATACCTAAAACTCTTGTCTCTAATATAATCTATGAATTCAAATGTTCGAGTTGTAAGGCTCGATACATCGGCGAAACGTCAAGGAATTTAACCCTTAGGTTCTCTGAACATAAAGGTGTCTCTGCACGTACTGGTCGACCTATCTCTTCACCTTCGCAATCTGCAATCCGCTCACTCACATGATCTTGATCACCCTTCCTCTATGAATGACTTTAGAATCCTATCAAAGGCAAACTTCTCTAGTGACACTAAATTATTAGAATCCATACACATCAAGCACTTGTCCCCTGATCTTAATAACCAAGTCACTTCATACCAATTACATATACTCAAATAATTATAACACTGTTTCGACCGTCCGACTCTCGTTTCGATCGCCACATACGAACTGAAATGCTACCTGTAAAATTATTGTTCATTCAGTCCTCTGCCAACCTAGACAACAAACACACCAAGGTCTGTTAAGTATATATTGTGTTTTTATTTTTTAGATAATATAGGTTTATTTTATTGCTTTAAAAAATTCTTTTAGATGTTCGCTTTTAGCAGTTTTAGTATACTAATTTATAAACTATTTTAGCCTGATGATGCCAAGTGCCATTGGCGAAACGTTGCACGCGCATAAACAACCCCAAGAATGACGAGTGTCTTTGTCACCCTGAAATGTCAACATGTATCGACCTAAGAATACCAACTATAAATAATTATTGCCATAAGTGATTTAGTAAATAATATATGAATTTACTATCACAAAGTGTTTTACCTCTATTTTTGCACTATAAGCAGAGAAAATATCACATAATTGGTTTGCGGACTTGCGGTTGCGGAACTTAAGGATTGAAGTTTGCGGATTTGCGTAAGTGGAGTTTCGTTTGCGGTGCCCACCTCTGACACAGACAGACAGACAGACAGACACACTCTCCCCCCACACCCCACCATTCGTCTCTTTTTCTTCACTTTTTCCACCTTGTTATTTCGTCCATGCCCTTCGCTGGTGCACCTTCCAATCAATGTTTTTTTCCTCCCTTCACTAATATACTACGTTCATCACCCCACTCTTGCCCTTGCTCTCCCCCTCTCTCTCTGTTCCTCCTCCCTCTCCCCTCTTCTCCCTCTCCCTTTTTTCTTTTACCTCTAACACGTAGAAACTATAGTAGTAGAAAGTTGTCACACAGGCAGCCTCGTTTGGCCCAATAGGCTTGTTGCTGTCTGTTCTTCCTTTGTATTCCTTTGTATTCCCTCTCCCCGCCCTTCTATAGCTCCATGACACGCTGCCCTTTGACCTCCTATGACCTCGTGCAGCATTACGGGGCGCCCTTAAGACTATGACTGAAGCAACCTTTCCCCGAGGACTCTTTCTCTCTCAATTTTTGTAATGAGAATCTTGTAAAAAAAAAAAAAAAAGTCGCCTTGGATGTTTCTTATGGCGAGGGGAAAGTCTGCACGAGAGAGAGAGAGAGAGAGAGAGGAGAGAGAGAGAGAGAGAGAGAGAGAGAGAGAGAGAGAGCTAAACGATATTGAAGTGAAGCCATGATTCTGCCATAGTGTCGACATGGCTTAGCTTCTTTTGGGCTGCTCTTCCCCCTCTTTTCCCCTCTTCCCCTTGACTCCCCCGCTTTTTACCCTCTCTATTCCCCTCATTTCCCCTCCCTCTTCCCATATTTTACCCTCCATATTCCCTTCTTTTCCCTTCCCTCTTCCTATTTCCCTACCTCTTAACCCCTCTTCCCCTCTTTCCCCCTTCCTTCCCCCTCTTTTCCCTACCCTTCCCCTCTTCCCCCCCACAATACCCCTCCTCAGTCTCCAACAAAATATGGACAAAAACAATTTTTCTTCACTCTGGTAAATTCTTGTACGATAAAAACAGATCTTTACGAGGTTCAAGTATCCTTTACCCCCCCTCCCCCCTCCCTTTACCCCCTCTTCCCCTCCCCCCTCCCTTCCCCTCCCCTCCCCACAACACAAGAAGTTCAAGTGTCCTTTATCCCCCCTTTCCCCTCCCCCCTCCCTTTACCCTCCTCCCCTACCCCCTCT
>JACEEZ010009686.1:190000-195000 GCA_016584305.1 Chionoecetes opilio | reverse complement strand
CTCTCTCTCTCTCTCTCTCTCTCTCTCTCTCTCTCTCTCTCTCTCTCTCTCTCTCTCTCTCTCTCTCTTCCTGCTACACCGCATCATTTTTACACGCACCCTATCCTCTCTCTCTCTCTCTCTCTCTCTCTCTCTCTCTCTCTCTCCCTCTCTTCCTGCTACACCGCATCATTTTTACACGCACCTATCCTCTCTCTCTCTCTCTCTCTCTCTCTCTCTCTCTCTCTCTCTCTCTCTCTCTCTCTCTCTCTCTCTCTCTCTCTCTCTCTCTCTCTCTCTCTCTCTCTCAGGTGAAAGGCAAACAGGTTACGTCATCAATTCGACTCACCTACTAATCACGTCACCTGGAGGCAGAGTCGCTCGCCTGCGCACACTCACTCACCTGTCTGCAAAAAGAGAGAAAAGAATAAATCGTATTAGTTTTTCGCATATAAACTAAGATTGCTTTAGTATTTTCATTGTGGTTTTGATGTAGACATGAAAATAGTATTGTCTAAATATTCTCTCTCTCTCTCTCTCTCTCTCTCTCTCTCTCTCTCTCTCTCTCTCTCTCTCTCTCTCTCTCTCTCTCCTCTCTCTCTCTTCTCTCTCTCTCTCTCTCTCTCTCTCTCTTACACACACACTAGCAATAACAGCAAAAAAATGAAAATAAAGTCTCACACTAGGCACACATAGTTCTCTCTCTCTCTCTCTCTCTCTCTCTCTCTCTCTCTCTCTCTCTCTCTCTCTCTCTCTCTCTCTCTCTCTCATACCCCCACACACACACACACACACACACACACACACACACACACACTAACAATAACAATAACAGCAAACAAAAGAAAAATAAAGTCACACAGAAGACATACACAAAACTACCTGAGGCCAAATGTGTCGCAATAAACTACCTGTCATCTCAACACTGAAATACACGCCTAAGCCGATTGCACAGGCAGCAGTAAAACAAAATGCCCGACCCTCCCTTTGACATCTGACGCAAAAGTTAAAGATAAAAGAGAGAGAGAGAGAGAGAGAGAGAGAGAGAGAGAGAGAGAGAGAGAGAGAGAGAGAGAGGAGAGAGAGAGAGAGAGAGAGAGAGAGAGAGAGATATAAACAATTTCCATTCCCTGATAGCAGCCACTTCTCTCTCCATCCACCGTAACCTTATCAGTCTCTGGGGCCCTTTTCTTTTCCCTGCCTCCTCCTCTTCCTCCTCCTCCTCTTCTGCAGTTTCTCCTCCTCCTCCTCCTCCTCCTCCTCCTCCTCCTCCTCCTCCTCCTCCTCCTCCTCCTCTTCTTCCTCTACTTTCTGCAGCTCCTCCTCCTCCTCCTCCTCCTCTTCCTCCTCAACCTTCTGCTCCTCCTCCTCCTCCTCAACCTTCTCCTCTTCCTCCTCCTCCTCCTCCTCCTCCTCCTCCTTCTGCAGTTCCTCCTCCTCTTCCTTCTCCTCCTCCTTCTGCAGTTCCTCCTCCTCCTTCTCTTCTTTCTCCCTTTCTTTTCCCTTTCTCCTCCTCTTCTTCCTCTTTCTTCTGCAGCTGCTCCTCCTCTTCCTCTTGCTTCTGCAGCTCCTCCTCCTCCTCCTCTCCTCCTCTCCTCTTTATGCATTCGTCCCGCCATTCCCTGAACCCGTGACCTCTTATCGCGAACCCTAAGTGTCTTTACTCCCTCACCCGCACCCGCACCCACACCCCACCCGTACCCACGCCCACACCCACACCCGCACCAGCACCCACACCCGTACCCACGCCCAAACCCACTCCCTCACTCGCACCTACGCCCACACCCACACCCACACCCGCACCCACACCCGCACCTACACCCACACCCGCATCGACACCCACACCCACGCCCACACCCACATCCACACCCGCACCCACACCCGCACTCACACCCACGTGGACCCACACCCACATCCACACCCGCACCCACACCCACGCCCGCACCCACGCCCGCACCCACACCCACACCCGTACCCGCGCCCAAACCCACTCCCTCACTCGCACCCAAAGCTGAATAGACGATTATGAAAGACGAATAGACGACGCTGAGTGCTGAGTGACTAGGCTGAGTTAATGCTGTGCTGCGACAATGCTGTGCTGAGGGACTATGAGTATGCTGAGGTGAAGGACTTTACTATGAGACTATACTGAGTAATGCTGTGCTGAGGGACTATGAGTATGCTGAGATGAAGGACTTTACTATGAGACTATACTGAGTAATGCTGTGCTGAGGGACTATGAGTATGCTGAGATGAAGGACTTTGCTATGAGACTATGCTGAGGTAATGCTGAGCTGAAATTATGCTGAGCTGAAAAAGAAAAGAAAAAAACGAGAAAGATGAAGATGAATAGAAAAAAAATTGATGAAGTACAAACCCACAAATACGTCCCTTCCCTTCCCTTCCCTTCCCTTCCCTCCCTTCCCTTCCCTTCCCTTCCCTTCCCTCCCTTCCCTTCCCTTCCCTCCCCTCCCCCTTCCCTTCCCCTTCCTTCCTCTCTCTCCCTCTACCTAAAAGAAAAGAATATATAACAAACACTTAATTAACTAGTACCACAACCTCCTCCTCTTCTTCCTTTCTCTAACTCTTCCTCTCTTTCTCTAACTTTCTCTAACTTTCCTCTACTCTAAAGAAAAAAAATAATAAAGCAAAATCACACATAACTAGTACCACCACGACTTCCCTCCTCCTCCTCCTCCTCCTCCTCCTTCCTCCTCCTCCTCCTCCTCCCTCCTCCTCCTCCTCCTCCTCCTCCTCCTCCCTCCTCCTCCTCCTCCTCCTCCTCCTCCTCCCTCCTCCTCCTCCTCCTCCTCCTCCTCCTCCTCTCCTCCTCCTCCTCCTCCTCCAGCCACTTCAGCAGGAACATAACAATACTAAGGGCGGAAAGTTAGCGTTAAGTCATGGCGTTGTAATCCTAATAAACCAAGGCTGTTCTTCCTCCTTTAAAGCACCCCCCCCCCCTCCGCGCTCGCAAGGCAGACCAAGGAGGTGCTACATAAATCAAGCCCCCCCCCCACCCCCCTAAGCCCCCTTCCCGCAACCTCCCTAATAATGATAATAAAAAGAAGAATGATACTAATAATAATTTCTTTTCACACTTATTCTTCGAAGTCCTAATACACCAAAAAATATACCAAAAATAACCTACAATAATCTAGAATAAACCTTAAATAAACCAAAAATAACCTAAAATAAATCTGAAATAAACCAAAAATAACCTAAAATAAACCTTAAATAAACCAAAAATAACCTAAAATAAACCTTAAATAAACCAAAAATATACCTAAACTTACCAAAATAACCTAAAATAACCTAAAATAAACCTTAAATATACCAAAAATAAAATAAAATACACCAAAAATAACCTAAAATAACCTTAAATAAACCTTAATAAACCTTAAATAATCCTAAAATCACCAAAAATCACCAAAAATAACCTAAAATAACCTAAAATAAACCTTAAATATACCAAAAATAACCTAAAATAACCTAAAATAAACCTTAAATATACCAAAAATAACCTAAAATAACCTTAAATAAACCTTAAATAATCCTAAAATCACCAAAAATTACCTAAAATAAACCTAAAATAAATGTATTCCAGACTTCCTCCTCCTCCAGTAACTCTATTATTTTCGTCGTCCCCATTTTCCTCTTCATTTCTCCTCTCCTTCATCACCATATTTATCCTTATCATTATTCTTATCTTTCTATTACTATTAGTCTACTATTATTCTATATAGTCTTATCTTCCTTCATTTTCCTTCCTTCTCCCTTATCTCCAATCATTTAATTTCACATGACCTTTATTTTCCTCTGTTCTCCATTTCTTCTTATTTTTCTCCCTCCCTCCTACCCTCCCCCCTCCCAGCCACACCAACGCCCCCCCCCCTCCCCCGCCTCGCCTCCCGACACCCCATCTACAAATATTTAAAGGTATAATTCTTGTTGTGGTGTAGGCAAGAAGAGGGTTACGTATGCATTGACGGTGGTGGTGTTACTATTATAACCACTGCTACTGCTACTGCTACTGCTACTACTACTACTGCTACTATTATTATCACTTGTACGATTGCTATTACTGCTGCTACTACTTTTACTACTAATAATACTTCAACTACTATTACTATTACTATTTCAACTACTATTACTACTACTACTACTACTACTACTACTACTACTATTACTACTACTATTACTACTACTACTCTACTACTACTACTACTACTTAAACTACTACTACTACTACTACTACCGTGCTGCTACTGAAAGCGACAGAGGCAAATATTTTGAGTATGAACAAAATCTCTCTCTCTCTCTCTCTCTCTCTCTCTCTCTCTCTCTCTCTCTCTCTCTCTCTCTCTCTCTCTCTCTCTCTCTCTCTCTCTCTCTCTCTCTCTCTCTCTCTCTCTCGTGATCTGCCACTATTAGATATAATTTCCCCAGCACTCATCGTAGGCAAGAAAAACATCATGTAAACGAAAATCACCCATCAACAACAAACTTCATTAAAAAAACATGAACTTCTACGTAAAAAAAAAAACCAGAGCGAAAATGGAAATAAAAAAATCTAGTTGACTCCACTGCCCGGCCACTTCATATTCACTTTTTTTCAAATATCGTTTTTTTCTTTTTTAAGGGAAACAGATTTTTTTTCGTGCATTTTTTTCCAATCTTTAACTTTTTCTCTTTTTTGAAGGAAAACTGATTTTTTCGAGCTTTTTTCAAATCTAACTTTTTTTCTCTTTTTTGAAGGGAAACTGATATTTTTTTTTCGTTCTGCATGTATCTTTTATATATGTTTTAGTCTATGTGTGTGCAATCACTGTAAAACCTTGAGTCTCCCCTCCCTTCTCTTTCTCCCCGCTGGCTAGGAACTTGACTGCCTGGTATGGATGTGACAAGTGCAAATTAACAAACCCTTGAGGCCCAGAACTTTATTTTCATTGTAATTTAGCCATTAAACGATTTTTAGTGAATATAAGGAATTTTTTTATAGATATGACCTGTTTAGTTTAGTA
>JACEEZ010009686.1:180000-182500 GCA_016584305.1 Chionoecetes opilio | reverse complement strand
AACACACAAAGGCGATGAAGGAAGGAAAAACAGGATATCAAGTACGTATAGAGCCGAGAGAGAGAGAGAGAGAGAGAGAGAGAGAGAGAGAGAGAGAGAGAGAGAGAGAGAGAGAGAGAGAGAGAGAGAGAGAGAGTAGGAAAGAGAGGAGGACAGAAGAGGAACAAGAACACAATGAAGGAAGGAAGGAAGGAAAAAGAGGATATCGAGTACTTAGACAGCCAGTTAGTACCGCAACGAAGAGGAAAAAGGGTTGTTCAAAGAGAGATACGGAAAAGTCCAGTAGTAAGAGTTGTAGGAGTTGTAAGAGTTGTAGGAGTTGTAGGGTCAGTGGGATGAAAGTTGCCCAGATGAAAAGTTAAGCCACATGCAGGCAGCGGTCGGCACACACGTGAAAACATTCCCTATATAAGAGCCACACTTCATATTCGAGAGAGACCCTATGTGGAGCCAGTCTGTAGCTGAGGGAGGGAAGGGTGATGGAAGAGAGAGGAACTATAAAGTGTTCTGGTACTGGCCAATGCATTTCGTTGAGTTTGACTGAAAAGAGAGGGCGGTAGAAAAGGTAAAAAAAAGTTTCCGTCAAGCACAGAACTCTAGACCCAAAGTGCTTCATTGCGGGGGAAGCATGGAAGTGAATGTCTGGAAGCATAGGCGTAGTTAGGCCTGGGCATTGGGGGCTGTAGCCCCGAATGTTTTATGAATAGCCCCGGATCTCAAATAGCCTTTTTTTTCTTACAAAAATAAGATAAGCTCTGACTGGGGCCAACACAAAATTATAGTAAGAAACAAGAAATTTGGTTAGATGTTACTTGGCATATGCTGATTGCATCCTTTTTATGAGCATGACAAGAGAGATGCGGAGAAAACAGGAAGAGAGAACTGAGGAGATGAGGAGTGCAACAGATAAATGAGACACCAAAAGACCTTCTGGAGAGGTGAAGAACAGAATATCAAATGGACAACACACAGAATTAACACAGTTTTGTCACAGTTCAGTAGATAAAGGTAGGGTAGGTAAAAAAAAAAAAAATAATAATAATTATATTATATTATAATTAATATATATAATATATATATATATATATATATATATATAATATGTATATATATTATATATATATATATAATATATATATATATATATATATATATATATATATTTAATATATATATATATATATATATATATATATATATATATATATATATAATATATATATATATATATACGTATATATCAATATAATTATTGCCACAATGATTTAGGAAATAATATATAAATTTACTACCACAAAGTGTTTCACCTCTATTTTTGCAATAAATGCAGAAATATCACATAATTGGTTTGCAGATTTGCGGACTTGCGGTTGCGGAAGTGTGAACTTCAAGAAACTTGCGGACTTGCGGTTGCGGAACTTAAGGATTGAAGTTTGCGGATTTGCGTTTGCGGAAGTGGATTTTCGTTTGCGGTGCCCACCTCTATCACACACACATGCACACACAATAACACACGTGCGAACACACACACGCACACACACATACACACACACACGCATACACACGCGCACACACCTAGCACGAACATTGTTAAGTTATGTACGTTACTAGGTAAATACATTGTACAGCGTTCCTTGCCATAAACATACTCTTTTCTCCCAGCTCATTTTCAGTTACTATCGCCTCCTTATGTCACCTACCTTATTCGTGTAGTTGTTTCCATTGGCATTCTTTCTGCCAGTAGGTTGTTTTTGGCATACCCTTAAAACCCTCAGTAATCCAGGGCGTAATAGCTGGAAATTGGGGGCTGTAAGCCCCGAAATATTTTATGAATACCCCTGATCTCATAATACCTATTTTTTTTTCTTTGTTCCCACAAAAATAAAATAATCTGAACTGGCAACATAAACCAGTTAAGACGCTTAATCGCAAACAATCAACAAACCTAGAAAATGCGCCGCAAATACGCACGTGCGCAGTTCACTGGAGTAATTGATGTGTGACATTGCATAGTGTGTGTCTCAAAACCACACACAAATTTCAAAACTTAATTAGGTTTCAAGCAGTTTCTCAGTAATAGCAAGATAAACGTATGTTCTAGACACTCAAAGGCACGCGACGCTCATGCTGACCAGTTGACAAAAATATCAAGCCAAATAGGTGAATCAGATGGCGAAGACGCTTGTCAGTGGGAAGCGGGACCAAAAGATAAGCTCCTGAAAAGCGTGATGGCTTCGCGCGGTGTCGGGTGGCTCACTTTGAAACGTCTGTGTCGCGAGTGGCCTATCCGGAAAAATTCCGTACAGTGAGGACTCACGAGCGTCTCGCGCTCGCTCGTAATTATAGTAAAAAATCAAATATGTTAGATTTACTTAGCGTCTATGCTGATAACATACATTTATGAGCAGGACAGAGAGAGGTGGAGAGACAGGAGGAGAGAACTGGCGGAGATGAGGAGGCAAAGCGAGAGATCAAAAGATCTTTTGAAGAGGTCTTTTTT
>JACEEZ010009686.1:172500-175000 GCA_016584305.1 Chionoecetes opilio | reverse complement strand
GGTTCCTCCTCCTCCTCCTCCTCCTCCTCCTTCTCCTCCTCCTCCTCCTCCTCCTCCTCCAGCTGTTACTTCAAATCAAGCCTTTCTTCTCCTTCTATACCTCCATCCGAGACTCTTCCATTCCAACTATTCACTATCTGTCTGTCTGTCTGTCACTCTTTCATTCATTCATCAAGTCGAGAGGAAAACGAAGATGAAGGGAACTACCTTTCTTTATTTCTTTCCCTCCTCCTCCTCCTCTCCTCCTCCTCCTCCTCCTCCTCCTCCTAAGACTCAAGGATTCAACATATTTCACGTGTTATCTTAGACTTAGAGGGAAAAAAATCTCTCTAAAACACATGTGACAACTATGGGACGGTGGCTTTATCCGGCCTCCTCCCACTCCTCCTCCTCCTCCTCCTCCTCCTCCTCTTCCTCTCCTCTCCTCTCCTCCTCCCTCTCCTGTCTCCTCTCCTCTCCTCCTCTTCTATCTCCTCCGCTCTCCACTCCTTCCCACTCCACTCCACTCCACTTCTCTCCTCTCCTCTCCTCTCCTCTCCTCTCCTCTCCCGTTTCGTTTCGTTTCGTTTCGTTTCGTTTCGTTTCGTTTCGTTCCGTTCCGTTCCGTCCCGTTCCGTCCCGTCCCGTTCCGTTCCGTCCCGTCCCGTCCCGTCCCGTCTAGTCCCGTCCCGTTCCGTTCCGTCCCGTCACAAGTTGGACAAGGGACAAGATGACCTCATTACGGTATGACCTCATACCCAATTGACTTGTGTTTTTATGACTTGGGACGCAAATGTCTTGTGGGTCAAATGACTTCATTCACACTCACCTCAGTACCATATGACATGTAACCCCCTCACCTCACCTCACCTCACCTCTCCTCTCCTCTCCTCTCCTCTCCTCTCCTCTCCTCTCCCGTTTCGTTTCGTTTCGTTTCGTTTCGTTTCGTTTCGTTTCGTTTCGTTTCGTTTCGTTTCGTTTCGTTCCGTTCCGTCCCGTCCCGTTCCGTCCCGTCCCGTCCCGTTCCGTTCCGTTCCGTTCCGTCCCGTCCCGTCCCGTCCCGTCTAGTCCCGTCCCGTCCCGTCCCGTCCCGTTCCGTTCCGTTCCGTTCCGTCCCGTTCCGTCCCGTTCCGTGCCGTCCCGTCCCGTTCCGTCCCGTCCCGTCCCGTCCCGTCCCGTCCCGTTCCGAACCGTCCCGCCCCATCCCGTCCCGTTCCGCCCCGACCCGTCCCGTCCCGTTCCGTCCCGTCCCGTCCCGTCCCGTCCCGTCCCGTTCCGAACCGTCCCGCCCCATCCCGTCCCGTTCCGTTCCGACCCGTCCCGTTCCGTCCCGTCCCTTCCCGTTCTGTTCCGTTCCGTTCCATCCCGTTCCGTCCCGTCCCTTCCCGTTCTGTTCCGTTCGTTCCGTTCCATCCCGTTCCGTCCCGTCCCGTCCCGTCCCGTCCCGTCCCGTCCCGTCCCGTCCCGTTCCGAACCGTCCCGCCCCATCCCGTCCCGTTCCGTCCCGACCCGTCCCGTCCCTTCCCGTTCTGTTCCGTTCCGTTCCATCCCGTTCCGTCCCGTCCCGTCCCGTCAATCCAGTCCCGTTCCGTCCCGTCCCTTCCCGTTCTGTTCTGTCCCGTCCCGTCCCGTCCCGTCCCGTTCCGTCCCGCCCCGTTCCGTCCCGCCCCGTTCCGTCCCGTCCAGTCCCGTCCCGCCCCATCTCCGTCATCGTCCCGTCAATCTTTCACCACCTGTCATTCTCTCCTCTCTCCTCACCTTACACTGTTGCACTTGGGAATATTGGCTTCCCTTTCCCCTCCCTGCCTCTCAACGCTTTCACTCACTCTCCCTTTTAACTTTCCACGCCGGCCGAAGGGGAGAGAGAGAAGGGGAAAAAATGTGCATAGATGGGAGTGATAAAGTGAGTGTGTTGGTGAATATTGTTGTTGCAGTGTGATTGAGTGTAGGAAGGGCGAGGAGGAGGCAGGTAATGTTGGTGATGATATGACCTATCGAGTGTGTGATGGGGTGAATGAGTAGGTGGGTGAGTGTGTATGTGGGTAGGTGAAAGAGTAGGTGGGTGAATGTGTAGGTGGGTGGACGGGGGTGGTGAGTGGGTGGGGTGAGTGGGTGGGTGGGTGGGTGGGTGAGTAATGAGTGACTGGGTGGGTGAGGGGGTGGGTAGGTGAGTGGGTGGGTGACTGGTGGGTGAGTAATTTGAGTGACTAGGTGGGGTGAGTGAATGTGTGGGTGGGTGGGTGAATGACTAAGTGAGTGAATGAGTAGGTGGGTGATTGTACAAGTGGATGGGTGGGTGAATGAATGACTGGGTGGGTGAGAGGAAGGGAGGGTGGGTAAGTGGAAGGGAGGGTAGGTGAGAGGAAGGGAGGGTGGGTTAGTGGAAGGGAGGGTGGGTGAGTGGAAGGGAGGGTGGGTGAGTGGAAGGGAGGGTGGGTGAGTGGAAGGGAGGGTGGGTGAGTGGAAGGGAGGGTGGGTTAGTGGAAGGGAGGGTGGGTGAGTGGAAGGGAGGGTGGGTGGG
>JACEEZ010009686.1:152500-167500 GCA_016584305.1 Chionoecetes opilio | reverse complement strand
AAATTCATCACCAGAATAATTTCCATGAGCAAAACATCCAATATGATGAAACTTGTACCGCCCCGCCCCGCCAATTTCCATCCCGCCCAATCCCACCCATCCCAGACACTCCCACCACCTCAATCCCCATCCCATCTTCCCCTTCAATCCCTCCCCCAATCCCACCCATCCCAGTCACTCCCTCCACCTAAATCCTCATCTCATCTTCCCCTTCAATCCCTCCCCCAATCCCGCCCATCCCAGTCACTCTCACCCCTTCAATCCCCATCCCATCTCCCCCTTCAATCCTACCCATCCCAGACACTCCCACCACCTCAATCCCCATCCCATCTTCCCCTTCAATACCTCCCCCAATCCCACCCATCCCAGTCACTCCCTCCACCTAAATCCCCATCCCGTCTCCCCCTTCAATCCTATCCATCCCAGACACTCCCACCACCTCCATCCCCTCCATCTTCCCCTTCAATACTTCCCCAATCCCAACCACCCAGTCCTCCCACCACCTCAATCCCCATCCCATTTCCCCCTTCAATACCTCCCTCAATCCCAGTCACTCCACTACCTCAATCCCCATCACCATTCTTCCCCTTCAATCACTCCCCCAATGTCCACCCATCCCAGTCCTCCCACACCTCAATCCCATTCCCATCTCCCCCTTCAAGTTCAACCCTCCCCAGCCCCTGCATTGGCCCTAGGTTACGGTGGTTTAGGTTTAGGTTAGGTTAGGTTAGGTTAGGTTAGGTTAGGTTAGGTTAGGTTAGTTGTAGTTATCGGTTTGGTTAGGTGGTAGGTCAGGTTCAGCCAAGGTTACGTTTTCCGCCCATAAATATTGCTCGCGTTCTCTGCCTCTCCATCCTTCCCATCCCTTACCTGTACCTCCACATACTTACCCTTACCGTATGTATATGTATCTGTGTATATAGCTATAAATTGGATACTCATAGTAAAGAATAGGATAAAAATAAAAATAAAGAAAAACAAACAGTATGTTATAGAATGGTAATGTAATGGTAGGTAGATTTATGTACAATGCTGGACCAGCCAAACTTTTATGTAAGTCATTCTTATCACATTTATGCAAGTGTTTAGTAATTTACTTTATGACAGTATGCTCAGGGCGGGGACTGCTAGGCACCACCATACACGTCCTTTGGGACAACGGCATATCCTCCTCATGTGTGTCTCCTAGGTAGGCCTTAGCACTATGGACTGTATGTATTTTTTGTCCTAATAAATGTTATCAAAATCAAATCAAATCCCTTCTACCTTAACCCCCCTTACCTCCCCCTCCCTTACCTTACCCAATAACTTACCTACCTCCCTTACCTTACACCTCCCTTACCTCCCCCTTCCCTTACATGCCCCTCCTTTACCTTACATCCCTTCCCTTACCTCCCCCCTTACCTTACCCCCAATACCTTAACTCCTTACCTTCCCTTACCTCCCCCTCCCCTCCACTTACCTTACCTTACCTCCCCCTCCTTACCTTCCCTTACTCCCCCTCCCTTACCTACTTACCTCTCCCCCTCATTCCCTCCCTCCCACTTACCTTACCTCCTTCCTCCTCCCTTAACCCCACCTCTCCCTACCTCCCTCCTTCCCTTACCTTACTCACTCCTCCCCTCCCTTATCTCCCTTCAGCGCCTACTTCACCGTCATGACTCCCTCCCCCCTACCCTCAGCACCCCCCTACCCCCAGCACCCCGCCCCAAGCCATCCACCTCACGTCACTTCCCCTCTGCCTTCCGCCCCCACTTCTGCTGCCACGACGACTCAGGAAGACAAGGAAAAAATATAAACTTCATTTTTTCCCCAGGCACGTTGAATGAGAAAACAGAGAGAGAGAGAGAGAGAGAGAGAGGAGAGACCGAGAGAGACGAGAGAGAGGAGAGATGAGAGAGAGATGAGAGAGAGAAGAAAGGAGAGAGCCTCTGAGAGAGAGAGAGAGAGATGAGAGAGAGGAGAGAGAGACGGAGAGATGAGAGAGATGAGAAGAGAGATGAGGAGATGAGAGACGAGAGAGAAGATCGAAGAGAGGATGAGAGAGAGGCTCGATTGAAGGGGAGGAAGAGAGGGAGGGGATGGATTGGAGGGAGATGCAAGTTGAGGGAAAGTGGAAATGGATCATGGATGGTGCAAAGGACGGAGAGGAAGAAATAAGTGCGATGAAAGGAGGAGGAGGAGGAGGAGGAGGAGGAGGAGGAGGAGGAGGAGGAGGAGGAGGAGGAGGAGGAGGAGGAGGAGGAGAAGGAGGAGAGGAGGAGGAGGAGGAGGAGGAGGAGGAGAGGAGGAGGACAAATATATTAAAGTGACCACAGGCAATAAATAACGTGCGGACAACAAATGTGAAATGAAATGAGTAAACAAAATAATGAGTGATTAATACATGGAGGGAAGGCATGAATATTTACAGGCAGTGATAGGAATGAGGCGTGTAAGGAGGGGGGAGGGGAGGGAGGAGAGGGGGGAGGAAGGGGAATTAAACATAAATTATATTAACATTAATCATTATTATTATTATTATTATTATTATTATATCAAAATTAGCGGGCTTTTTGTTACCTTTTCTTTTTTTTGCCCTTAGACACTAATAGACAGTCCTTCGTGACGTAAAAGAAATGAGGATCAAATAGATGAATGGAAAGCGAGGGGAAATTTTTAGGTCAGGTCAGGTCATGGACAGAAGGAAAATGAGGAACCGACTAACAAACTGGTAGAAAAATTAACTTAGACGGTAAATAAAAGGAGAAAGCATGAATTGAAAAAAACAAAAAAAAAAAAAAAAAAAAAAAAAAAAAAAAAAAAAAAAAACAAAAAAAAAACTATAATAAATGTATAGTATGCTGATATAATTATTGATTGTAATTTGTAGGAATATAATTATTTTCACACAGCCAATTACACAGAAGAAAATACGAATAAATATAACACACACACACACACACACACACACACACACATACACACACACACACACACACACACACACACACACACACACACACACACACACACACACACACACACACACACACACACACACACACACACGCACACACATTAACAGACAGATATACAAACAAACAAACAGACAGACATTGACCCCATGGACGTAAAAGATATATATAAACGTTCAATCTTTCTTTTCTTTCCTTTTCTAGATATTCTCACTGCCTTTTTCCTTCCACTTTCTCCTTCCTTCCTATATGACTTCCTACTCCCAATTTAATCTAACATAACCTAACTCACTCCACTATTTTTTTCTCCTCTCTCTCTCTCTTCTCTCTCCTCTCTCTCCTCTCTCTCTCCCTCTCTTCTCTCTCTCTCTCTCTCTTCCTCTCTCTCTCTCTCTCTCCACTCTGTCGTGTATATGTTGTCTGTCTGTCTGCCTGCCATGTCTGTCTCTGCTATCTCTCTCTCTCTCTCTCTCTCTCTCTCTCTCTCTCACTGTCAGTGTATATGTTGTCTGTCTGTCTCCTGCATGTCTGCTCTGCCTATCTCTCTCTCTCTCTCTCTTCTCTCCTCCTCTCTCTCTCTCTCCTCTCCCCTCTCTCTCTCTTTTCTCTCTCTCTCTCTCCTCTCTCTCACTCTGTCAGTGTATATGTTGGTCTGTCTGTCTGCCCACCTGTCTGTCTGCCTGCATGTCTCTCTCTGCCCATCTCTCTCTCTCTCTCTCTCTCTCTCTCTCTCTCTCTCTCTCTCTCTCTCTCTCTCTCTCTCTCTCTCTCTCTCTCTCTCTCTCTCTCTTCTCCATACTGAAGAAAATTACGAAGTTAAAGCAGATATGTCAAAGAGGAGAACTGAAAATACAAAAAAAAAAAACCCCGAATGGCAAAGCGTTAAAAAGAAGAAAAAGATTCCCAAAGTGGGGGGAAAAATAGTTTCGGGACCCTTTCGGCGGCCCCCCCGGGGAAGTTTCGGGCCCCCCAATAAAACCCCCCCGACACTTTGAAAGGGCCCCTGGGGGCCCCTCGCTGGCTGCCTGGTCCCGGGAGATCAAAAAAAGGCCGTTTACGAAATAAAGTTTAAAAAAGGGATATTAATTTAACAGTAGGGGCATCTTAAAGTCTCTCTCTCTCTTTTCTCCCCTCTCTCCCCTCTCCTCTCCCCTCTCTCTCCCCCTCTCCCTCTCTCTCTCCCCTCCCCCTCCCCTCCCCTCCCCTCTCTCTCCCCCCTCCCCCCCCCCCCAAGTTTATATGATGAATTTTTGCATTGCCCCCCAGCTGTCGCCTGCAGGGTCTGCCCCTTGCCCACTCCTCTCTCTCTCTCTCTCTCTCTCTCTCTCTCTCTCTCTTTTCTCCCTCTCTCTCTCTCTCTCTCTGTCGTGACAATACGTTCCATTTTGTTTTGTCGTGTTTCCGTTGTTCTAGTCCAGAGAGAGAGAGGGAGAGAGAGAAAAAAAGAGAGAGTGTGAGTGTGTGAGTGTGTGTGTAAGGCTGTGATGGCCATGGTGTTGGTTCAGGAATAGGCTATATCCCTCGTTTCATCCCACCGCTGCCACCAATTGTGATACAAAGATACACAACAAAAAAGGGTAAACATTTTTTCCCATTACTTAGCAAGGGTAGGCGTTACTTTCCGGGTAATATGCGGTTAAAAGGCCCATAAAAGGTTTCATAATCCTGGCGTTGTCTGGCACACATTTTCTGCGTGAGTTGTGTGTGAGGGGAGTATGAGGGGAGTGTGAGGGGAGTGTGAGGGGAGTAGAGGGGAAGTGAGAGCTGGGAACATGGGGGTAAACCTTCATACTGCCTTGTTTAGTTGAGGACAAATTGCAGGAGGAGGAAGAAGAAGTGGAGGAGGAAGAGGAAAAAGACAATATCAGAGAGAGTAAGAACATGAGGTGATTCAGACTGTCTATAAGAAAATGGAGATTCGTCGTGAGGGAGGGCGAGGGTTGGAGGAAAAGAAAAGGGGGGAGGCAAAGGCCCGGACGGGGAAAACAAGGGGGGACAAGGGGGGACAAGGGGAAAAAAGGGGGAAAACAAGGAAAACAAGAGAGAAGGGGGAAAAAGGAGACAAGGGGGGACAAGGGGGGAAGGGAAACAAGGGAAAACAAGGGGAAAAAAAGGAAGGGCACGGGAAAAAACAAGGAAGACAAGGGAAGACAAGGGGGGGAAGGGAAGAAAAGAGAAGGGCAAGGGAGGGAAAGGGGAAAACAAGGGGGGAAGGGGGAAAACAAGAGAAGACAAGGGAGGAAAAAGGGAAAACAAGGGGGGAAAGGGGAAGGGCAAAGGGGGGAAGGGGAAAACAAGAAAAAGGGCAAGGGGAAAAAAGGGGGACAAGGAAGAAAGGAAAACAAAGGGGGGCCCAAAGGGAAAAACAAAAGGGGAAACAAAAGGGGGGAAGGGGAAAACAAGGGAAACAAGGAAGACAAGGGAGGACAAGGGAGGACAAGGGAAGACAAGGGAAGACAAGGAAGACAAGGAAGACAAGGGGAAAACAAGGGAAAAAAGGGGGAAGGGAAAAAAGGGAAAAGGGAAAGGGAAAAAGGAAAAAAAGGGGACAGGGGAAACAAGGGAAGACAAGGGAGGAAAGGGAAAACAAGGGGAAAACCCAAAGGGGGGAAGGGAAGACAAGGAAGACAAGGGAAGACAAGGGGGAAAAAAAGGAAAAACAAGGAAAGGAAAAACAAGGGGAAAACAAGGGGGGGGAAAACAAGGGGGGGGAAAGGGGAAAACAAGGGAAAACAAAAAGGGGAAAACAAGGGAAAGGAAAACAAGGGAAAAACAAGGGAGGAAAAGGGAAAGGGACAAGGGAAAGGGAAAAGGGAAGGGCAAGGGGAAAACAAGGGAAAAAAGGGGAAAACAAGGGGAAAACAAGGGGGAAAAAGGGGAAAACAAGGGGAAAAAAGGGAAGACAAGGGAGACAAGGGAAGACAAGGGAGGAAGGGAAGACAACGGAAGACAAGGGAGGAAAAGGGAAGACAAGGGAGGAAGAGAAGACAAGGGAAGACAAGGGAGGAAGGGAAGACAAGGGAAGGCAAGGGAGAACAAGGGAAGACAAGGGAAGACAAAGGAAGACAAGGAAGACAAGGGAAGACAAGGGAGGAAGGGAAGCCAAGGGAAGACAAGGGAAGGCAAGGGAGAACAAGGGAAGACAAGGGAAGACAAGGGAAGACAAGGGAAGGCAAGGGAGAACAAGGGAAGACAAGGAAGACAAGGGAGGAAGGGAAGACAAGAGAAGACAAGGAAGACAAGGGAGGAAGGGAAGACAAGGAAGAAAAAGGGAAAACAAGGAAGACACGTCGGAAAAATCGTAAGGGCCCTCGAAAGCACGGAACCCTGGCCTGACCCCATGTATTGGGCCCCACCAAACCATTAACGGTAATAATACAAAAACCTAATGTTCCCTGCACCCAACGAGACATCTGAATTCCACCTGAATCTCACCTGCCCTCAACCCTCGCCTCGCCTTCTGTATGTAACCTACTTCCCCTCACATCTCTTTCCCTTCCTCCCCAACACCCTACACCCCTCCTTCCCCCTCCCACCGCTCCTTCCCTCTCCTCCCCAACACCCTACACCCCTCCTTCCCCCTCCCACCGCTCTCCCCCTCCTCCCCAACACCCTACACCCCTACTTCCCCCTCCCACCGTTCCTTCCCCCTCCTCTCCAACACCCTATACTCCCTTCCCCTTCCCCCTCCTCCCAACCCCTGCACCCCAACCCCTTCCCCTTCCCCCCCCCCCTCCCCCTTTTCCCCCCCTCTTCCCCCCCTCCCCAACAAACCCCACACCCCCCTTCCCCTTCCCACCCCCCCTTCCCCTTTTCCCCCCCAAACCCTACCCCCCTCCTCCCCCCCCCCACCGCTCCTTCCCCCCCTCTCCCCCACCCTACACCCCCTTTTCCCCCCCAACACTCAAAAACCCCCCTTTCCTTTTCCCCCCCTCTTCCCCCCCATCCTCAACACCCTATAACCCCCTCCCCCTTTCCCCCCCTTCCCCATCATCACTAATTCCCCCAACCCAAAGGAGCAATTACCGTCGGAAATGCTCATCGCTAACCGGGTCGTTCTCTCTTCATGAGCAAGAGGGAACCGTTCTCGCTCCAAGACCTTCCCCCGGAGGCTCCCAAGGCGGCGTTCTGAACCATCTTGAACCCCCCTATGGGCCCCTATGACCATGCCTCCCCCCCCACCACACCCCACCCAGCCTCCCTCGACGCGTGCACTAATTAGAGACAATTAATTAAGCGTGACGAGCGTTGTGACGGCAGCTTCGAGTCCCGCCAGGCCTCGCTGCGCCGGCACGTACACACAGCATGGGAACGTTGTAGTGGTGGTGGTGATGATGGTGATGATGGTGATGATGGTGGTAGTAGTAGTAGTAGTAGTAGTTTGTATATAGTAGTATAGAGTAGTTAGTTAGTAGTAGTAGTAGTCCTTAATTGATGTTTTTGTCTTTTTAAGTAGTAGTAGCTGCAGTAGTTGTGGTAGTAGTAGTGGTTTGTAGTAGTAGTAGTAGTAGTAGTAGTAGTAGTAGTAGTAGTAGTAGTAGTAGTAGTAGTAGTCCTTAATGAATGTTTTTGTTTTTTTAAGTAGTAGTAGCTGCAGTAGTTGTGGTAGTAGTAGTAGTTGTGGTAGTAGTAGTAGTAGTAGTAGTAGTAGTAGTAGTAGTAGTAGTAGTAGTATAGTAGTAATATGTAGTAGTTTGTAGTAGTAGTAGTAGTAGTAGTATAGTAGTTAGTAGTGTAGTAATAGTTATTAGTAGTAGTAGTAGTAGTAGTAGTAGTAGTAGTAGTATAGTAGTAGTAGTAAGTGTAGTTTGTAGTAGTAGTAAATAGTAGTAGTTAATGAATGTTTTTTGTTTTTTTAAGTAGTAGTAGTAGTAGTAGTAGTAGTAGTAGTAGTTAGTAACAGAGTGATGGTGTGTATGAGTGGTGGTGATGGCAGAGGACAGCAGTGGAAAAATAATTAAAAAACAAATAAACTATGTAGCCTTTTAGCGAGTCCATCGAGATAAACGAGGGAAATTCTCTCTCTCTCTCTCTCTCTCTCTCTCTCTCTCTCTCTCTCTCTCTCTCTCTCCCCTCCCCTCTCTCTCTCTCTCTCTCTCTCTCTCTCTCTCTCTCTCTCTCTCTCTCTCTCTCTCTCTCTCTCTCTCTCTCTCAGAAAAGTTCAAATTAAGCTGATCCAAAGTTCAGGCCGCAAGCCAAGTTTTGCATTCAACTTCAAATTTATCGCCCACCACCCCGTACCAACCCCCTCCCCTCCCTCCCTCACCCCCCCACCCCCGGTAATATGTTGCAAGCTTACGGTTCGCCGGCCAGACTGATAATTAAAATGGATAAAAAGCTTATCCAAGGACCAAGTTTATGAGGTGTAAATGCACATATCATTTTTTTATTTTTACTTATATTATTGCTTTGTCTTGAAAACATACTTGAAAGCTTGATTAAATATTAGCTTAAAATCGCTCCCCATAACCACACACACACACACACACAGACACACAGACACACACACACACACACACACACACACACACACACACACACACACGCACGCACACGCACACAGTCACAGACACACACACACAGTCACACACCCACCCACACACACACACAGAGACAGACAGACAGACACACACACACACACACACACAACACACACACACACACACACACACACACACACACACATGGAAAAGTTAGATTCGTTTATAAAGAAAGATCAATTTTTTCCTCTTGACGTAATTTCTGGGTCTATTTTGGGTGCGAGCGATAAGAGGCAAGGCGGCCCTATATACGAGACTGTGCTTCGGGTACTGCCTGATGGAGATGTAGTGAAGGAAGACCTGCCTGTAGAAGTAACACCTGTAGAAGTAACACCTGTACTTAGCCACATCTCAAGGGCACGTGTGTAAGAGAGAGAGAGAGAGAGAGAGAGAGAGAGAGAGAGAGAGAGAGAGAGAGAGAGAGAGAGAGAGAGAGAGAGAGAGAGAGAGAGAGAGAGAGAGAGAGAGAGAGAGAGAGAGAGAGAGAGAGATGAAAATTATTGAAGCCAAAACTAACCTAACCTGACCCAATGTAACGCAAAATCTTATCATGAAGGCACAAAATAAGATAGGTAATCTTAAAAATCACCTTTCTTTTTAAGAAAGAAATTTTCTTCTTTTACCTTTTTTTTTTACACCTTTTTTTCTTTTTTTAACACCTTTTTCTTTTCTTTTTTTCTTCGTTTACCTTTCGTAAACACCTCTCTTCCCCTTCTTCCTTCTTTTTTCCCTTTATTCTCTCCTTCCCTACTTCTTTCTCTCCTTCCTTCCTCTCTTCCTTCTTTCCTTCCTTCATTCTCTCCTGCCGTACTTTTTTCTCTCCTTCCTTCCTCTCTTCCTTCTTTCCTTCCTTTATTCTCTCCTTCCTTACTTTTCTCTCCTTCCTTCCCTCCCTCTCTTCCTTCTTTCCTTCCTTCATTCTCTCCTTCCATACTTTTTTCTCTCCTTCCTTCCTCTCTTCCTTCATTCTCTCCTTCCTTACTTCATTCTCTCCTACCATCTCCACTCCCTCCCTCTCTTCCTGCCCGCTTTGATACCCCCCCTCCCCTTCCTCCATCTCGTCCGCTTCTCTCAACCACCCTCCTCTTCCTCCATCCTTACCTCCATACCTCAACACCTCCCCCTTTTTTCCTTCTCTTAACTCGATCCCTCCTCCACTTTCCTCTCCCCTCCACACCCTTCCCTCCTTCCTTCCTTCTCCACCCTTCCCTCTCTTTCCACCTCCTCCCTGCCTTCCTAGGGAGTTAAATTACCTCCCACTCAAGGGCCTTGTTAGTGGTCCCCAAGATGGTTCAGAGCAGGAGTAATCGAGGACCAGGACAAGGCGAAGAAGGAGGAGGAACAAGAAGATAAACTTTGATAAATAAAAAAAATGGTTATACTGCAGTTAAAGCATTACAAGGCACGTAGATATAACCGTCCTCAACATGCAGATCTGACGATTTGCAGCATTTCTAACCCCTACAACACCCGTCGGAAATTAAAAATAACACAAGAGAAGTCGAGGTGGTGGGGCCGAACAAACACCTCCCCCCAGCGAGGTTAGGTCACGTAATCAATTTCCAGGTTCGATTAGTTAACTAGCGTGGGTCTAGCCCCCCCAATTATGTCAGGAGAGTATTGGTCAATACGGGGTATTGTACGAAACTGCAGTTTTACCCAAAAATTATAATGAACGAACATCATAAGAAAAACAACAACTTTCCACACAAATACTTCGTGTGTGTGTGTGTGTGTGTGTGTGTGTGTGTGTGTGTGTGTGTGTGTGTGTGTGTGTGTGTGTGTGTGTGTGTGTGTGTGTGTGTGTGTGTGTGTGTGTGTGTGTGTGTGTGCGCGCGCGCGCGCGTGTGTGTGTGTGTGTGTGTGTGTGTGTTCCATCTCCCCTCTCTCTTTCTCTCTCTCACACACACAATACTAGCAACTTTATATAGATAACAATTTGCAGCCGAGAGACAAGCCCCTTAATGTAGTGGGCGGAATCAGTGCGGCTTTTCTGCGGGCTTCCCAACGAGCTGGTTACTTCATGACGAATAATCCACCACACAGATAAATCCCCTCGGTTTGTTGAACGCCGCTCAAATACTACGTGTTTTCTACGCGTGTGGGGTGGGTGAGAAGACTCTCTCTCTCTCTCTCTCTCTCTCTCTCTCTCTCTCTCTCTCTCTCTCTCTCTCTCTCTCTCTCTCTCTCTCTCTCTCTCTCTCTGAAAGCGATTGAGTTGCCATGGTTTTCTGATCTTTGCATTCCCCCTCTCCCTCTACTATCCCCCTCTCTCTCTCTCTCTCTCTCTCTCTCTCTTCCTCTCTTCCTCTCTCCCCCTTCTCCTCCTCTTTTCTCTCTCTCTCTCTCTTACTGACCCCTTCCTCCCCCTCTCACCTTCACGCTTCACCTCTGCGGATTACATATAAAAGAATAAAAGCGATACAAGGTAGAGAGAGAGAGAGAGAGAGAGAGAGAGAGAGAGAGAGAGAGAGAGAGAGAGAGAGAGAGAGAGAGAGAGAGAGAGAGAGAGAGAGCATGAGAGAATGAAAATGATGAAAGCCAAACCGTACCTAACCTAACCTGACCCAATTGAACGCCAAACCCGCCTACCTCAGCCCTGCCAAGCCTGACCCATTACGTAACGGAACCAAGCCCAGAGGTTTCAGCCCGGATCGGTGTGCATGACCTGACCCCACGCCCACCCCCCCTCCCCGAAACCCCGCCCACCACCCCGCCCGCCGCCCAACACCCCGCCCGCCCCACGCCCACCACCCCGCCCGCCCTATACACCAGGCCGTGGAGGGACGGTGTCTCTGGCTGCTGGTGTTCAATACTGGCTGAGCGGCGCCTCTCGTCCACACCAGCAGCCAGCGAGCGAGTCAACCAGCCAGTGACCGAGCCAGGCAGCCAGTGAGTTAAGTCAGTGACCGAGCCAGCCAGCAAGCCAAACAGCCAGTGACCGAGCCAAACAGCCAGCCAGTGACCGAGCCAAACAGCCAGCCAGTGACCGAGCCAGTCAGCCAGCCAGTGACCGAGCCAGCCAGCCAGTGACCGAGCCAGCCAGCCAGCCAGTGACCGAGCCAGCCAGCCAGCTAGTGACCAAGCCAGCCAGCCAGCCAGCTAGTGACCAAGCCAGCCAGCCAGCCAGTGACCGAGCCAGCCAGCCAGCCAGTGACCGAGCCAGCCAGCCAGCCAGTGACCGAGCCAGCCAGCCAGCCAGTGACCGAGCCAGCCAGCCACCCAGTGACTGAGTCAGCCAGCCAGCCAGTGACCGAGCCAGCCAGCCAACCAGTCTGCCAACAAGCCAGCCAGCCAGTGAGTGAGCCAGTGACCGAACCAGCCAACCAGCAACCCAACGAGCCAGTCAGCCAGGCAGCCAGTCAGCCAGTCAGTCAGTCAGCCATTATACCATGAAGCTATTTCCAAGACTCGATTTTCTCGTTCCAATAATCGACAAGTCAACCCCGCAAGTAAATTTTCACTGACTCCCTCCTCTCCCCCGCCCCCTTACCTATGAAACACACACACACACACACACACACACACACCTCCCTCCCTAACACCTCCTAAGAAAGACGCATCGCCAATCTAATCCTGCCTATACGACTCTTTTACTATTCATTCTCCTACGCATATTTTCTTTCCCTTCTACTGAATCGTTCCCACTCCTGTAATCTTCCTTCCCCTTCCATTTATTTTTCCCCTCCCCTTCTTTTATCCCCTCTCTCAATCTGCCTATATATATCCCGTGGTAACTGTAATTTTTTTTTTTGGGGGGGGGGGAGGAGGAAGAGGGAAATCTCACTGCAATATCTTTCTCTTGCTTAATCTCTTACAGTCTCGTTTGTTTCCTGCACACTTTCCCTTGTTTCAGAATGTTATTTTAAACCTACATTATATTTATCTGAAGTCTCTCTGTTTTTAATCCATCTTCATATCAGTGCCTATCTCCTCTATATCACATGTATTTATTTTTAGCATCACAAAGGACTGGCCAAGGGCAAAAACAAGAGGTAACAAAAAGCGTCTACCAGTCCTCCATAAATGTCTCTCCTGTAGTAGTGACTCCCTTCGTCTCTCCATCACCACACCCTCCATGTTCTTCCCTTTTATTTTGATAGGTTTCTCTCGTCCTCCTGTTTCTACTTTACTTCAATCTCCCCTCGCCTGCCTGCCTGCCTGCCTGCCTGCCTGCCTGCCTGCCTGCCTGCCTGCCTGCCTGCCTGCCTGCCTGCCTGCCTGCCTGCCTGCCTGCCTGCCTGCCTGCCTGCCTGCCTGCCTGCCTGCCTGCCTGCCTGCCTGCCTGCCTTTCTAGCTATCTGTCTCTACCTGCCTGTCTGCCTGCCTGCCTTTCTAGTTATCTTTCACTCCTGCCTGCCTGCCTGCCTGTCTGCCTTTCTCCTATCCACTAAGTACTGTGTTCCAAGCGGCAGCCTCAATGACTGCCTGCCAATGATGAGGGAAAGACTAAGGCCTCCAGATTGTGATCCTAGCGTGAGGTGCTTTCGTCCAGGCCGGCTCTTAACTGCGCCAATAGTGTGGGATTTGATGCTGCTCTATTGTTTCCACTCCTACCCCTTAGAGGAGGAGGAGGAGGAGGAGGAGGAGGAGGAGGAGGAGGAGGAGGAGGAGGAGGAGGAGGAGGAATAAAACAAAGGAATACAAAGGAAACACAAACAGCAACAGATCATTAGGTCCTTACATGGCTGTTTGATTTAACTACACTACACTAACTTGAATACTAGATAATAAGAGAGAAAGGATAGGAAATTAGAAGAGGAGGAGGAGGAGAAGGAGGAGGGAGAGAGAGAGAGGAGACAGACAGACAGACAGACAGACGACAGACAGACAGACGGGACAGACGAGAGAGAGGAGAGAGGAAACGAGAGAGAGAGAAGAGAGAGAGAGAGAGAGAGAGGGGAAGAGGAGGAGAGAGGAGAGACGAGGAGAGAAGAGAGAGAGGAGGAGAGAGAGAGAGAGAGAAAAAAAAAAGAGATACAGTAGAAAGTAATCCCTATCAACTGAACACCACACATAAACAATATCACAAGAGGGAAAATAATAAGAAAAGGGAAAAATATATTAAGGGAAAAAAACATGAGAAAAATGATGAAAAATTAAAGAATATACGAAGAAAGGCGAGGAAATGAGGGAGTGAGGGAGATAAGGAGGGAGGAAGGGAGGGAAAAAGATAAAGACTAGACACAGGAGAGAGAGGTGGAAGAGAAGGGATGAGGGAGGAAATAGGAGGGAGGGGTGAAGGATAGGAGGGAGGGAGGAAGGAGAGGAAGTGGGGAAGGAGGTTCATTACTGCCAGATGGAAAAGAATGACGTGGATAGACAAGGAAGAAGAGGAGAATGAAGAAGAAGAGGAAGAGGAAGAGGAAGAGGAAGAGGAGGAGGAGGAGGAATACATAGGAATACATAGGAATAACAGACACCAGGAGACCTATTGGTCCATAACGAGGGTATCTGCTGCACTACATACTACTAACTATCAACTACATGTAAGAAAACAGTTGGAAAAGGATACCATGTCCCTAAAGAAGATAGGAACATGGAAGTTTCGTAGTGAAGAATGATAGGATATGAAATATACTATCTACAACTAGGGGGGGGGGGGCACTCAGTAGAGCACACACCTCCGCCCGAACATTTCATCAATTGGCTGCCACGGCAACAGCTGCGATTCGATTTCATCAAAAAAAAAATTCATAATAATAATAAAAATTTAAAATTTAAAAAAATTAATAAAAAAATAAATATACATATATATATATATAATATAAAATTTTATATATATATTTTAATATAAAATAATTTTATATATATATATATATATATTACACAACACTCAGCATGAGCGCACACGCCCGCCCCAACATTCATCAATTTGGGCCGCCACGGCAAAAAGCTGGGGAACAGATCTCATCCAAAACCAAATCAATTCTTCCCCATACCCAACAGACCCGGTACCGGTATACCAAGTCTGGCTCAAATCCACTCGCAACCCCTCGAGAAATCCTGTATACTAACAAACAAACAAATAAACAAACAAACAGACAGACAGGAGGAGGAGGAATACAAAGGAATACAAAGGAAACACAAACAGCAACAGACCGATAGGTCCTTACAAGACTGTTTGCTTTAACTATACTACACTAACTAGATAATAAGAGAGAAAGGATAGGAAGTAGAAGGCTCCTCGGAGGAGGAGGAGGAGGAGGAGGAGGAGGAGGAGGAGGAGGAGGAGGAGGAGGAGGAGGAGGAGGAGGGGAACACAACGACGAAAGAAAATACAACTACTACTACCACCATTACTACTACTACTACCACCACCACCACCACTACTACTACTACTACTACTACTACTACTACTACTACCACCACACCACCACCACCACCACCACGCCCTTCTATTTTTCACACGACCTTACAGAAGATACATTTTTGTTGCCAATCTGATTCTCTCGCAGAAATCAAACACTGCTGTGGGAAGGAAATTTGTGCACCCCCCCCTT
>JACEEZ010009686.1:125000-147500 GCA_016584305.1 Chionoecetes opilio | reverse complement strand
ACTCTTCCCTTGAGACTCTTCCATTACCTTCACTATGTTACATCATCATCCTCCTCCTCCTCCTCCTCCTCCTCCTCCTCCTCCTCCTCTTCTTCTTCCTCCTCCTCCTCTCCTCCCTCGAGTACTTCTACTTTCCTATCCTTTCTCTCTTATTATCTAGTTAGTATAGTGTAGTTAAATCAAACAGCCATGTAAGGACCTAATGGTCTGTTGCTGTTTGTGTTTCCTTTGTATTCCTCCTCCTCCTCCTCCTCCTCCTCCTCCTCCTCCTCCTCCTCATCATCATCATCATCATCATCATTATCATCATCATCATCATCATCATCATCAAGGGCGTGTGACGTTGTGTGTTACGTTACTATGTGAACGGCGTTTGGATGTTATGCAAGAAGACATACACACATACATACATATCAGTGTTCTGTAAGGCTCGTTGGGTGATCTGTGTTGGAGCGTTTTACTTCCTTCACCCACGCCCTCACCCATGGTTAAAAAAAAATTTGTAAACACACAAATCCTTTTCTCCCACACTCCCTAACCACAACCTACATGACAAAGACCTCAAAGCAATTCAATACTGTAAAGAAAGCTGATTGGATAACGAATTTCAACACCAAAAAAGATAAGTAACACAAAAAAATGCAACCTCAAAAAAATATATAAAAAAACAGTTCCCCGAGGTGCACCAATTCTCCCTTTTTATTTTGATCGGCATTTTCAAGGTCACTTTACCCAACCCAAACCCAAGACACCATATAACACACATTTACAGGCTACTTCTGACCTAATAATCTTAGAGGACCACTATAAACACACACCTCCCTCATACAACACACATAACAACATACCACCTCGCCGAGACGCAACACTGACTAAAACACCACGGGGCAGTATCACCCATTAACTCCTATTGTAAGAGTTCTCAACCTTCTTCTGCTTCTTTCTGTTTAACGTCACTATTTCTCCCCAATGCCTCACCAACTCTCCTCTTCACGTCCCCAAACCACATTAACCCCTTGAGGCCCAAAACGTAATTTTCATTGTAATATAACTATCATCAGACGATTTAATGAGCAAAAGCAATATTTTATAGATATCACTTGTTTAGTATCCTTGTACACTTTGTAATTTGGTATATTAAGTTGCTTTTCGTAATTTTATGGCTAACAACAGATGATTTTATATGGCAAAGGAGTAATCTGGGAGTGAAGGGGTTAATGAATTGCCTTACTCTCAGCACTGTACTCAGCTCCTTCAATCCTCATTTCCTTGCCACCTCTTTACACTCTTAGAAAAGAAGGGTAGGAAAAGGGTAGAAAAAGGGTATTTGTAGTGATGAAATACTGCTACACTTTTTCTAGCCTTACAAATATACCCTTTCGGATCGACGCAAATATACCCTTTTCTAACCCTCTCGTCTAAAAAGGGTAGATGAAGGGTAGATGAAGGGTATAATCGGCAGCATCTACCCTCCAGCCTGAACATAGGGTTTAAAAAGGGTAGTGAATGGTGCGATGTAACAATTCGACCCTTAATGTACCCCCCATTTCTGAGTGTGTACTGGACACTTCATCTCTCCATGTTTTAATCTTCTCAACACTAAAACAAACCATTGCGCACCTCGTATTGAAAGAACAGTGTATCCCCCTTAATAACAGAACCCCCCCCCACCCCCCACCCCCACCCTGGATCTCGCATGACTTTCCTATGACCTTCACTTCACAACACTTAAATAGAAATCTGACATACACGGCAGGCAGGAGTTTCAGTACACTCACGGGAACCATTAGTAGCAGATTTAGTAGTAGTAGTAGTAGTAGTAGTAGTAGTAGTAGTAGTAGTAGTAGTAGTAGTGGTAGATTTAGTAGTAGTAGTAGTAGTAGTAGTAGTGGTAGATTTAGTAGTAGTAGTAGTAGTAGTAGTAGTAGTAGTAGTAGTAGTAGTAGTAGTAGTAGTGGTAGATTTAGTAGTAGTAGTAGTAGTAGTAGTAGTAGTAGTAGTAGTAGTAGTGTAGTAGTAGTAGTAGTAGTAGTAGTAGCAGATTTAGTAGTAGTAGTAGTAGTAAGTAGTAGTAGTAGTAGTAGTAGTAGTAGTAGTAGTAGTAAGTGGTAGATTTAGTAGTAGTAGTGTAGTAGTAGTAGAGTAGTAGTAGTAGTAGTAGTAGTAGTAGTAGTGTAGTAGTAGTAGTAGTAGTAGTAGGCAGTAGTAGTAGTAGTAGTAGTAAGTAGGTAGATTTAGTAGTAGTAGTAGTAGTAGTAGTAGTAGTAGTAGTAGTAGTAGAGTAGTAGTAGTAGAAGTAGTAGTAGTAGTAGTAGTAGTAGTAGTAGTAGTAGTAGTAGTTAGATAGTAGTAGTAGTAGTAGTAGTAGTAGTAGTAGTAGTAGTAGTAGTAGTAGTAGTAGTTAGCAGTAGTAGTAGTAGCAGTAGTAGATTTGTACGAAGAAAGAGACTATTCAGTACCTACATAATGTTAGAATGTATTGTACGTAGCCCTAAATGACTACCAAACAGTACGAAAACTAACACGAATGGAGAGAAGTAGAGAGGAGAGAGATGGAAGAAAGAGATTTGAGAGAAGGAGGAAGAGACATGAGACGAGAGGAGGAGAGAGAGAGAGGAGAAGGAGAGAGAGAGGAGAGAAGAATGGAGAGATAGTGAGGGAGAGACGGAGGGAAAAATCGGAGAGGAGAGAGAGAGAGAGAGAGAGAGAGAGAGAGAGAGAGAGAGAGAGAGAGAGAGAGAGAGAAGAGAGAGAGAGAGAGAGAGAGATAGTGAGGTAGTGATGGAGGGAAAACTCGCCGCTCTAACACTGCCGTGGCGTCAAACAAACAACCAACATGCAAATTTCCTAAGTCAAAGAGAAGAAAAAAAGTAAAAAGAAAGGGCGGGAAAAAAAGAGCTGGAAAAAAAGGGCGGGAAAAAAAGGATAACTTGAGCCGCAGGGGGAAGACAAGGGTGAAGGCGGTGGCAGAAGGAGTCACTAAGGGCGAGTGGCCTTAGGAGGGACGTGGTGGTCTCGCCCTTACTGCCACCTGCCTCCTGCTGTTACATGTTTTCCCTAAAGATACAACAAAACCAGAGCCGTGAAATACGCTACAGCAGGAGGAGGGGGAGGAGGAGGAGGAGGAGGAGGAGGAGGAGGAGGAGAGGAGAGGAGGAGGAGGAGGAGGAGGAGGAGGAGGAGGAGGAGGAGGAGGAGAGGAGGAGGAGGAGAGGAGGAGGAGGAGCAGGAGGAGAAGGAGGAGGAGAAGGAGGAGGAGGAGGAGGAGGAGGTGATGGAATGATGATGGTGAGATTAGGAAGTGAGACAAAAATACGTGAAGATGAAACAAAAAGAGAGAAAAATAAGGAAGGTAAAAAAGTGTGTGTGTGTGTGTGTGTGTGTGGTTGTGTGTGTTTGTATGTGTGGTGTGGTGTGTGGTGGGTGTTGTGGGAATCTTACAAGCTCTTCATACACTCACCCCGCAATCCAATAACTGGGTTGTCACCCCCCATAGAAATCCTCCGATACGCGCACACAATACCACAACCACAATCACTTCACCACAATCACCACCACCCCAACCCCACCCCACCACACACCACACACCACCACAACCATAAATGTATTCAACAACAATTTATTTTTTTCATATATATTACGTATTTTTCCTATACCACCTTCAATATTCCTTTACGTATAAATTTCTCTTTTTAATCTAGGAATGTCTATAGCAGCGAACTTTGGTCATTGGCTTCAGAATCAATAGGAGACCGCCCCCCCCCCCCCTGCTGCCCCCTTAATACAACGCTGAGCCGGACCGAAGCTGTACCCGGGGACCCTACAGCTGTACCCGCCCCCCCAACCCCCCACCCACACACACACCTGGCAAGAAATAAAACCTCAAGTCAATATGCAGTTCTCAACCTCAACCTCAGGACTTCACACCTCCATGCACTCCCCCTTTAAGTTAAGCTGAGGCGCTGCGTGAAGAACCCCGACAGTGCATCGTAAGAAGAAGGGTGAGAAAGAGGTTGTAGAAGAAGGTAGGAGAGGGACTGAAGAGGGTGGTAGGCAGGGTGTAGAAGGAGAGGAAGGTAGAAGAGGGACTGAAGAGGGTGGTAGGCAGGGTGTAGAGAGGTAGAAGAGGGACAGAAGAGGGTGAGTAGGCAGGTGTGTAGAAGGAGAGGAAGGTAGAAGAGGGACGAAGAGGGTGGTAGGCAGGGTTGTAGAAGGAGAGGAAGGTAGAAGAGGGACTGAAGAGGGTGGTAGGCAGGGTGTAGAAGGAGAGGAAGGTAGAAGAGGGACTGAAGAGGGTGGTAGGCAGGGTGTAGAAGGAGAGGAAGGTAGAAGAGGGACTGAAGAGGGTGGTAGGCAGGGTGTAGAAGGAGAGGAAGGTAGAAGAGGGACTGAAGCAGGTGGTAGGCAGGGTGTAGAAGGAGAGGAAGGTAGAAGAGGGACTGAAGAGGGTGGTAGGCAGGGTGTAGAAGGTAGAAGAGGGAAAGAAGAGGGTGGTAGGCAGGGTGTAGAAGGAGAGGAAGGTAGAAGAGGGACAGAAGAGGGTGGTAAACAAGGTGGGATGGGAGAGAGTAGGCCTTTGTACCACCTCGACCCCTCAATCCTCACCCCTGTATACTCTGCCAGCCTCTCCCTACCTTAAGGAAACTGTAATAGGTGCCGGTAAAAAGACCGCAACTGTACGTGAAGAAGAGACAAGCCTCCCACACCAAGACCAAGAGACACGGCTGCGGTGACGAAGTAATCTGGCGTGTTGTTTGGATCTTTCAGTGACCTGCTGTGCCCTGACTCTGCTCCCCTTCCTCTCTCAATGCAGATGAATTCACGTCAATAATCCAGACGTCACCCTTTCCTGCCCCTTGACCCCTTCTCCTGACACTGGGAAGGGAGGGAGGGAGGGAGGGAGGGAGGGAGGGAAGGGAAGGGAGGGAGGAAGGGAGGGAGGGAGGGAGGGAGGGAGGGAGGGAGGGAGGGAGGGAGGGAGGGAAAGGAGGGAGGGAGGGAGGGAGGGAGGGAAGAAGGGAGGAAGGGAGGGAGGGACACTACTGGCCTGTTGGGAGCTTTAACAACCCCGGTCATGACGGTTCAGAGAGTGGACGGGAGTCTCTCTCAGGATAAAGGGGAATGTCGAGCCTATTCAGAAGCGATCCTGGGTCGAGGGAAGGGAATACTGAGGGATAAATGGTCTCCAGAGTGCATGGTGGACGAGGCAGGGCTGAACCAAGGCCTCCTAGAACACCGGGAGGAATTCTAGGAGTTCTGTGTTCTAGAAGGCCTTGGCTGAACGGGGTCACGGGGTTGCCATAACGACCTGTATAATCCCACCTGACGGCCACCGACACAGACTCCTCCTTCGGTGCCGCCTCCATGATACAAAGGTCATAAAGACTCATGAGAATTCAAGAGAGACAACGACAGGCTCCAAGGACACCACTCGGCACACACGCGCCTCACCGCCCCTCCAATGCTGAGCCTTCTTCTTTTCTTTTCTTCTTCTCAACCCGCCAGGGTGGCCTGGTTGGTAGAGCGCTCGGCCCGCGTGTAGAGTCCCTGCATTCGGTCAACGGTTCGAGTCCACCAGATTCGTCCTGGCGTGGTGGCGCTTTGTAGTCAATAACCTTGTAGTTGGTACTTGCAAAGTGTCAGATAGGATCAAAGTATCTTATATATCTTCTTCTTCTTCTTCTTCTTCTTTTTGTTGTGACCTTTGCCGCTTAGTATCGCTTCACAGGTCCTCTTCAAACTTCGTCTCTTTAGTTAATGAACAGACTTGTCAACTCTTTCCTTGATTATTTCACCCGGGATAGTAAAGCCATAGCCATACTAGAACCTCGACACAAGTCTACAGTTTGTCCCCGGGCCGCTCTCTGATCCAGACTCCCCGTGCTGCTGCCGTGGGTCACCTCGACGACTGGCCTGGGCGAGGTAGTCACTCTTACCAGGAAGGTGTGCCCGCCCATCGCCCTCAGCCAGGCCGGGACGCATATTCCCCAACTCTCTGCGAGTATGTGGTTTCCAAGTGAAGACGCTGGCTGTAGCTCCTAAACTAACCATAGGATTTTCTCGAACATACCCTTATTGTGATTCCCACACAAAGTTATCATTTTACATCAAGGAAACCTAACCTACCCTGAGCGTTACCTAACGTAACCTAACCTGACGTGTTCAAGAGTAAACGCGACATACTGTTCCAAAAAACGGGAACATGCGGCCGGGGAGTGTCTGGCGGGACAGGGACACTACGCCCACAAAAGGAGAGTTTAAAGACCCCGTTGGAAGGTTCGGGGGGATGGCAAGGCTATAGGGGCAGGGGTGAGGGGGCCCAATAGACTACTGCCTCTCCGCCCCTAGACACCCCTGCCTCCCCCACCACTCCCCCCCCCACTCCTTCCTTCATCACTCACAGAGAAGGATGAGACTTTTGCAAGAGTTCACAAAGTCTTATGGTGCCAAGAAAACCACATATCACTGATGGAGATATGAAGGCAGCTGTAAGCACATGGGGCCGCGAGGCGAGACAGAGAAGAGCCAGAAGAGCCGTGTGATGGGCCGCGCCGAGCCTGCAGCCCCGGGCGCCACTTAGATCCAGGCTCATCATTTCCTGATTAAGAGATAATTACTTTGGGAGTTCGTAAACAAGATTGGCTCAGTCATGAAGGTATAATCTCCTCTTACCTCCCTCCCTCCCTCTCTCTCTCTCCCTCCTCCTCCTCCTCCTCCTCCCTCTTCCTCCTCTTATTCTCTCCTTCTTTCCTTCCTCCATGAGCGCCTCTGCAACCCTGCCTCGCTACCTACACCTTCACGCCTACACCTTCACGCCTGCACCTCCACGCCCCTACTCCCCTTCGTCAGCCCATCGTTCCCATCCCGCCCCTCACACTGAAGGGGGCGTGGGGGTAAAAAGGATAAGAAACACTGAGATTAAAGATAAAAGATAGTCAGATAAAAGATGTTACAGCCGAGAATTCACTAAAACCTGAAGACCGTCTGAACGTCTTTGAAATTAAGTCTCTCCCTTTCCTTCCTGTATGTGATATGATGTTTGATGTTCCTGCCCTATGTTACCCACACTCTCTCCTGTTGTAATTTTTAAAAAAACTAAGGCATCAGGTTCATAAAAGAGTCTCGGCTCAATGGACCGCGGCTTGTATATAAGTAATGTATAATTAACGTTATGTATGTTATGTTAAGCCTCATAAAACAATCAATCAATCAATCAATCAATCAATCTCCACCCACGTGCATCCCTCCTCCCACCTCCCCCTGATAGTGCTGGTGGGAAGGCAAAGTTAACCCCTTCAGGCCCAGAACGTAATTTGTATTGTAATATAACCACCATTAGACGATTTTAATCAACATAAGCAAGATTTTATAGATATGACCAAAGACTACTGTATACAGTAGTCTTTGATATGACCAAAGTCTTTGATATGACCTATTTAGTATCCTTGTTCACTAGCTAATTTGGTATATTAAGTTACTTTTTCGTCATTTTATGGCTAAAAACAGACGATATGATATATCAAAGGAAAGATCTGGGCGTGATGTGGTTAAGGTTGTCACTCCAAGCACAGCCAGGACACAGCCACGACACAGCCAGTATACAGCCAGGACACAGTCAGGACACAGCCAGGACACAGCCACGACACAGCCAGTATACAGCCAGGACACAGTCAGGACACAGCCAGGACACAGCCAGGACACAGCCAGGACACAGCCAGGATACAGCCAGGACACAGCCGGACACAGCTCCCTTTCCTGCAGCAGCTCGACATCCCACACTTTGCAAAAGGAAACTCAAGTCTGATCCGGCACATAACATGACTCGTTCCGGTGCTGGAGACATAAGCATCCTCCGGTAAGAGCCAGACTGACCTCAAATTTTGCTTTTTATCCCAGACTTAACCCTTTGAGGTCCATAACGTCATTTCCATTGTAATTAGGCTACCATTAGACAATTTTAATGAATATAAGGAATGTTTTATATATATGACCTGTATAACTAGCTATGTCCTATGTCCTAACTATGTATGTCCTTGTTCACTAGCTAATTTAGTCTATTAAGTTACTTTTTTCGTAATTTTATGGCTAACAACAGACGATTTCATATAGCAAAGGAAAGATCTGGGCGTTAAGGGCTTAAACTGCAGATCTACTCGCATTACGATATACATCATTATATATTCACCTTTCATTTTACTCTAATGACTAAAATAAAGGTTGATAAAGGGTGTTACTCTTAAGGGTAAGGAGCTGGCCACCCTTTTTCTGGGAGTTTGTATTCAAAAAGCGGGGGAAAAATGGCGGGAAAGGGTAATAAACTTGAGGCGGAGTCAATAGGGAGTTTTAAAAGGAGGGTAGACAATCTAATGGATGGGGATGAAAGGCGGATGTAGGCTATAGTGTTAAGTAACAGGAACTACCAAGTGTATAGGTCTCACGGCCTCTTGTAGCTTCCTTATGTTTTCTTCCCTCAGATCGCCACAGATAGTTTTTTAGGTTTAATTTCAGTTCTATTTAAGTTATGTTTAGATCTGGTTTAGGTTGGGTTAGGTTTAAGATAGGTTTGTGCTAGGTTTTGTAGAGTTATGTAGGTTAAATAAAGCGTCCGCGGGAATTTACGAAGGGGCCGATTTTAGCATAACAGCGGCTCAGATAGGGCGTCTGTATGTCTGTATGTGCGTGAATGTACTCAGTGTGAAAAAAGTGTGAACTGGTGAAAATTATGGATTATGGAAGGGGTTAAAGGAAGCACTGCACGATATTCCTCAGCAACCAGGAAGGGAAGAGGGAAAGGCGTATACACTCTCAGAAATAAGGGGTATATTAAGGGTAGAATTGTTACATAGCACCATCACTACCCTTTTTAAACCCTATGTCCAGGCTGGAGGGTAGATGCTGCCGATTATACTCTTCATCTACCCTTTATCTACCCTTTTTAGACGAGAGGGTTGGAAAAGGGTATATTTGCGTCGATCCGAAAGGGTATATTTGTAAGGCTAGAAGAAGGGTAGCAGTATTTCATCACTACAAATACCCTTTTTCTACCCTTTTCCTACCCTTTTTTTCTAAGAGTGTATGGAATGGAACGAACTAAGACGATGTGGCTTTGAAGAGGCGTTGTATTACTGCTGTTGTTGTTGTTGTTATTATCACCCAGGATCCCAAGTGTTATTAGACAGAAAAGGTAAACGTTATTAGTTATTCTCTTACTGTATTCTTTATAGGGACTGGCAACAAAGAGGTCTTTTTGGTACCTCTTTGTTTCCCCTTGGCCAGTCCTTTGTGATGTAGAAAGAAAGAAAAACATCCTTGAAGACAGTCATACACACACACACACATACACACACATACACACACACACACACACACACACACACACACACACACCTGCTGCCGTGCTGATAGCCTCCTGACGGGACACACGAGGCGCTGACGATGTGACTTTACCTGCAAATAAGAAAAAAATATATACATTACCAGCAAGTTCCATAATTGATCAAAAGGCTTCTCTCTCTCTCTCTCTCTCTCTCTCTCTCTCTCTCTCTCTCTCTCTCTCTCTCTCTCTCTCTCTCTCTCTAGGACACAATAGGAACCCACTAGTTATATACAATATTTCACATGTCCCAAAATTGTCCTCCCCTCCAAACAAATCTGTATTCCGTCAGCACAACACTCCTCATCCGCCCCCCCTTCCCCCTCTCACACCTCCCCTTTCCCCTCACATCCTCCCTCCCCCTTAAACCCCCTCCCCCCCCCCCTAAACCACCGTCATGAATCACAGCAGCCCTCAATTTCACCCTCGCCCTCCTGATGCCCGCTGACCCGAGATAAACTGGCTAATGTGGTCATTACTGCCACCATCCACCCCCCCCCCTGTCCCCCTTCGTTCGCCTGGGTCTTCTCTCTCTCTCTCTCTCTCCTCTCTTCTCTCTCTCTCTCTCTCTCTCTCTCTCTCCTCTCTCTCTCTCTCTCACCACTTTTCTATTTACCTTCTCACACCCAGCTTGCCTCTACTTCCCCCTTCCCCCCAACGCACAGCTTGCCCCACCTTCCCCCAACTCCCAGCCGCCCCCCCTCCACCAACGCCCAGCCTACCCCCTCCTCCCTCCCCCCAACGCCCAGCCTGCCCCTCCTCCCCCAACGCCCAGCCTGCCCCCCCTCCTCCCACCAACGCCCAGCTTGCCCCCCTCCCCCCTCCACCAGCGCCCCAGCTTGCCCCGCCCCGCCCCATCTTGTCAAAAAGAGTTACCTACGATTACCTTTCCTGCCGTGGTAATTATCATCAAAGTGTGTGATGCAGCGCCCCTAATGACCAGGTAAGGGTGTAAGGGTGTGTGTGTGTGTGTGTGTGTGTGTGTGTGTGTGTGTGTGTGTGTGTGTGTGTGTGTGTGTGTGTGTGTGTGTGTGTGTGTGTGTGTTAAAATATATCCAAAGTTTATATTATTAAATTCTAAAGATCAATTAAGTTTTTGTTTCTGGTAAGGATTCAGTTCATTGCATTTTGTGTGTTATGATTAATTTCTAAGGGTTTTATAAATGCTTTAGAGGAGACTATCAACATCATCATCATCATTCTTACCCCTATGAATCTCATCAATATATAATTTTTACATCTCCCTGCTCACCATCATCACAGAGAGAAGAGAGAGAGAGAGAGAGAAGAGAGAGGAAGAGAGAGAGAGAGAGAGAAGAGATGAGAGGAGAGAGAGAGAGAGAGAGAGAGAGAGAGAGAGAGAGAGAGAGAGAAATTGAGGAGGAGGAAGAAAGTCCAAAACAAACACACACAAAAATATATATATAAACGAACAAGTATAAGAAAATGAGAAAGAGTAACGAGAGTGAGACGAGATCTATACACGTTTAAGAACACCAACTCCACCACCTCCACCACCACCACCCCCACCACTACCCCCACCACCACCACCCCCACCACCACCTCTACCACCACCACCACCACCACCTCTTACCACCACCACCACCACCATCACCACCACCCCCACCACCACCACCCCCCCACCACCACCCACCACCACCACCACCACCACCACCCACCACCATCACCCCCACCACCACCCCCACCCCACCCCCACCACCACCACCCCCACCACCACCACCCCCACCACCTCCCCCACCACCACCCCCACCACCACCACCTCCACCACCACCACCAACCACCTCTCCTCACACCCCCACCACCACCACCACCACACCACCACCCCCAAACCAACTCCTCCACCACCACCCCCACCAACCATCACTACCACCACCCCCAACACCACCACCACCACCTCCTCCACCACCACAACAACAAAGTAAAGATTCCATGCCCATTTCTTCTCAACAACCATTATATTCAACTTATTATATTTATTTCAACATTTATTTATAACATTATATTAAAAAAAAAAAAAAATTCCACGTCACCAATAACCATACTTACTCCTCCTCCTTTTCCTCTTAACCAAACCCACCTCAAACCTCTATAACTATAACTATAACCTCTAAATAAACCTCCAAAACCTCTAAATAACCTCTCTAAAACTGCAACACACACACCCTTAAGAACCAGCAGCAAATACATAAAAAATATAAAAAAATAAAAAAGGGCGGGAAAAGGGGAGGAGAGATCTAGTAAACACACGGATGAGAGATATTCCTGGCAAGCTCTCAATATCTCCATTAGTAGCGAAGACGACACTGTTCAAGGGGCTTCAAGGGGCTTCTTCCTCCTTCCCTTACAACTCACTAGCCCCCTTGCCCCCTGCCGCCTTCTCGTTCCCTTACCACACCCCTTTCCCCTTCCCTGCCCCTTCCTTCCTCCTTCTCCTACCCCTAGCCCCCTCTTCCTTCCCTTCCCTCCTTCCTCCTTCCCTTACCACCCCCACCCCGCCCCTTCCTTCACTTCCTTTGCCTTATTGCCCTTCTCCTACCCCCTCCTAGCCCCCCTTCCTTCCCTTACCACCACCTAGCCTCTTCCTTCCTGCCCCCTTCTTCCTTCCCTTACCTATCCTTGCCCCTCCCTCTATCCCCCCTTCCTCCTTCCCTTACCACCTAGCCTCTTCCTTCCTGCCCCCTTCCTCCTTCCCTTACCTACCTTCGCCCCTCCTTCCCTCCTCCCTTCCTCCTTCCCTTACCACCCATTGCTCGCCTCGCCCCCTCCTTCCCTGCCTCCCCCTTTCCCCCTCCCCCCCCTCTAAGAACCGGTTTTTACCTAAGGGATAATAGAAATCTCAAGGGAAGGGAAAAAATTTCCCCTTGGGGGGGACTAGAAAAATTTGGAGATGAGGGGGTTTTAGGCAAAAGGGGTTTCATAGCACCACCTCCTTCAGCCACCCCGTCAGGCAGGAGGGGTTAGAGAGGGAGTGAGAGAGAGAGAGATAGAGATAGATAGAGACAGAAAAAAGTTTAAAAATTTAAGCAAAGGTCCAGAGAAGTGCGGAAGAAATTAGGGGGGAAAAGTGAGAGAGAGGAGAGAGAGAGAGAGGGGGGATGAGAGAGAGAGAGAGAGAGGGGAGAGAGAAGAAAGGAGAGAGAGAAAAGAGAGAGAGAGAGGGAGGAGAGAGAGAGAGAGAGAGAGAAAAAGAGGGAAAAGAAGAGAGAGAGAGAGAGAGAGAGCGAGAGAGGAGAGAGGAAAAGGAGAGAAGAGAAGAGAGAGAGACAGAAAAAAAATTAGATAAGCATGGGCCAGAGAAGTGGGGAAAAGTTAGAGAGTGATATAGTAGAATAGTGAGAGAGAGAGAAAGAGAAAAGAGAGACCGAGAGAGGGGGAGAGAGAAGGGGAGGGGAGAGAGGGGAGGGGAGGAGAGAGAAAAGAGGGGAGGGGTGGGGAGGGGAGGGGGGGGATGAAGAGAGAGAGGGAGAAGAAGAAAAAAAACCGTTTTAAAATAATGCTTGGCCAGAGAAGTGCGGGAAAGGGTTTGATATATCTTGAGAAGGGGAGAGAGAGAGGGAGAGAGAGGGGAGAGAGAGAGGAAGGGGGAGAGATGGCGAGAGAGAGAGAGAGGAGAAAAAAGAGAGGGGGAGAGAGAGAGAGAGATGAGAGAGAGAGAGAGAGAGGAGAGAGAGAGAGAAAAAAAAAAATTAAAGATAATGCCCTGGGCCAGAGAAGTGCGGAAAGGGTTTTGAGATAAGTGAGAGAGAGGGGAGAGAGAGAGGGGGAGAAAAAGGGGAGAGAGAGGGGAGAGAGAGGAGAGAGAGAGAGAGAGAGAGAGAGGGGGAGGGGAGAGAGAAAAGAGAAGGGGAAAAGAGAGAGAGAGGAGAGGAAGAGAGAGAGAGAGCGGGGGGTAGAGGGGAGAGAGAGAGAGAGAAGGGGGAGAGAAAAGAAAAAAAAATTAAAGATAAGGGATGGTCCAGAGAAAATGCGGAAAGGGTTTAAAATAAAATGTGGAGAGAGAGAGGGGGAGAGAGGAGAGAGAGAGAGGAGAGAGAAGGAAAAGAGAAAAGGAGAGAGAGAGAGAGAGAGAGAGGAGAGAGAGAGGGGGGGGAAAAGGGGGAAAAGAGAGAGAGAGGAGAGAGGGGAGAGAGGAGAGAAGAAGAGAGAGAGAGAAGAAAAAAGAAAAAAAAAATTGGAAAGTGGAGAGTCGAGAAGGAGGAAGTGAGAGAGAAGAGAGAGAGAGAGAGAGAGGGGAGAAAAGAGAGAGAGAAAGAAAGAAAAAAAAGGAAAGATAAAGGCCCCGGGCAGAGAAGGAGAAAAAAAAGGGGTTAAAAATAATGAGGAGAGAAGGGGGAAAAAGGAAAGGGCAATGAAGGGAAAAGAGAAGAGGAGGAGGGGGAGGAGGAAGGAGGAGGAAGGGAGGAGGAGGAGGGAGGAAAAGGGGAGGAAAAAAAAGGAAAGGGAGGAAGGGGGTAAAAAAAGGAAAAAAAGAAATAAAAAGAAAAAAGGGGGGAAAAAAGGGGGGGGGGGAAAAAGGGGGGGAAAGGGAAAAAAGAAAAAAAGGAAAAAAACTTAAAGGAAAAAGGGCCAAAAAAAAAAAAGAAATGCAACAAATTATATAAAAAAAGGGAAAAAAATTTTATGTTTATCGCCCCTAAAGTTTTCTGTCTCTCTCTCTCTCTCTCCTCTTCTCTCTCTCTCTTCTCTCCTCTCTCTCTTCTCCTTTTCTCTCTCTCTCTCCCCTCTCTCTCTCTCTCTCTCTCTCCCCAAAACACACCCCCGAGGGACAGGGGAAAAAATAATTAGGGGCTTTTTTGAACGCATTTTGGGGGAAAGAATATTGCACTTTATAAAACCCCCCCTCAAATTCCCCTTTCCCCCCTCCCCACTATATAGCTGTGGCCCCCTTTTCCAGTTGACAAAAACTCTTTTCTCTCTCTCTCCTCTCCTCTCTCTCTCCTCTCCCCTCTTTCTCTCTCTCTCTCTCTCTCCATCTCTGGATATTTATTCGTTTTTTTCATCAAGTTTGGTTAAAATCAGAGTTTGTTGGTTGTTTTTTCATTATTCGGTGATTTAATTTAATTCCTCAAGCAGGTTTAGGGTTTTTTTCTTCCTTTTTAGCTTTTATTTTCCCTTTATAATATTTATCTTCTCATTATATTGCCTTTTTTACCCATCACGAAATTCCTTCTCAAGTGGAGCTATATATATATAATTATACGTTAATTTTTCTTCATTAACATTTTACTCTCTTTGGTTTTCCTCGACGATTAAATTAATAGCAACGGTTGCATACTTATCATCTTTTACTTCCATAACATACGACAGAGATCATCAACTTCAACGCACTTTCTCTTTCAACGCACTCACTCTCTATCTCTCCCTTTAACGCACCCACTCTCTATCTCTCCCTTGAAAGCACTCAGTCTCTATCTCTCCCTTTAACGCACCCACTCTCTATCTCTCCCTTTAAAGCACTCACTCTCTATCTCTCCCTTTAACGCACCCACTCTCTATCTCTCCCTTTATCGCACTCACTCTCTATCTCTCCCTTTAACGCACTCACTCTCTATCTCTCCCTTCAACGTACTCACTCTCTATCTCTCCCTTTAACGCACTCACTCTCTATCTCTCCCTTCAACGCACTCACTCTCTATCTCTCCCTTTAACGCACTCACTCTCTATCTCTCCCTTTAACGCACTCACTCTCTATCTCTCCCTTCAACGCACTCACTCTCTATCTCACCCTTTAACGCACTCACTCTCTATCTCTCCCTTTAAAGCACTCACTCTCTCTCTCTCCCTTCAACGCACTCACTCTCTATCTCTCCCTTTAAACGCACTCACTCTCTATCTCTCCCTTTAACGCACTCACTCTCTATCTCTCCCTTTAACGCACTCACTCTCTATCTCTCCCTTTAACGCACTCACTCTCTATCTCTCCCTTTAACGCACTCACTCTCTATCTCTCCCTTCAACGCACTCACTCTCTATCTCTCCTTTTAACGCACTCACTCTCTATCTCTCCCTTTAACGCACTCACTCTCTATCTCTCCCTTTAACGCACTCACTCCTATCTCTCCCTTCAACGCACTCACTCTCTATCTCTCCCTTTAACGCACTCACTCTCTATCTCTCCCTTTAACGCACTCACTCTCTATCTCTCCCTTTAACGCACTCACTCTCTATCTCTCCCTTTAACGCACTCACTCTCTATCTCTCCCTTCAACGCACTCACTCTCTATCTCTCCCTTTAACGCACTCACTCTCTATCTCTCCCTTTAACGCACTCACTCTCTATCTCTCCCTTTAACGCACTCACTCTCTATCTCTCCCTTTAAAGCACTCACTCTCTATCTCTCCCTTTAACGCACTCACTCTCTATCTCTCCCTTTAAAGCACTCACTCTCTATCTCTCCCTTTAACGCACTCACTCTCTATCTCTCCCTTTAACGCACTCACTCTCTATCTCTCCCTTTAACGCACTCACTCTCTATCTCTCCCTTTAACGCACTCACTCTCTATCTCTCCCTTTAACGCACTTACTGATTTATCTCTCCGCCTTTAATGCACAACGGCCATAAATCATTACCCAATATAGTACAGATACAATTTTCAACGTATTTCTACTTACTATCACATTATAATCACGTATCTTCACAGCTTTCTCCACACTTTCTCAACTTAATGTTAGGTACGTACCGCCGCTTATAAAACTTTCCATGAAACGACAAAATACATTCCACGGGACACAATATTTTTACCCCGCCAAATGAGAAAAGTACTTACCAGGCTTATACTATTTTCCTCTCATAGTTTAACAGGAAAAAAGAAACATTGTCTATGTGGCGCTGGATTGGGGGTGGGGGAGGAAGGGTTGCAAGGTGGGGGAGGAAGGGGTTGCAAGGTAGGGGGGCAGGGAGGGGGGGGCAGAGGGGCAAGGAAGGGGGGCAGGGAGGGGGAGGCAGGGGGGGCAAGGAACGGGGCAGGGAGGGGGAGGCAGAGGGGCAAGGAAGGGGGGTAGGGGGACAGGGGCAGGTGAGGTGTTTTAAAAGGATCGACAGACAGATGTATAAGGGAAAGGACAGATTGTAGAGTTTTGGGATGTTGAAAATAGAGGCAAAACAATCTCTCTCTCTCTCTCTCTCTCTCTCTCTCTCTCTCTCTCTCTCTCTCTCTCTCTCTTAATCTCGAGCAATCAACCTTCAATCTCAATATTCGCCTCCATCCTTCCCATCTTTCTTCCTTCCCTCTCTTCTTCCTCTCGTATACACACACCTTTCCCTTTACCTCTTTCCCTCTCTCCATCACCTCTCCCCTTCCCATCTCATCCCTCCCCTTCCCTTCCCTCCCTTTCCCATACCTCTCCTTCCTATCCCACCCCTCCCTTTCTCCTTCCCTCCCCTTCCCATCCCATCCCTCCCCTTCCCTTCCCTTCCCATCCCTCCCTTCCCTTCCCTTCCCATCCCCATCCCATCCCTCCCCTTTTCCCTACCCCACCCCTCCCTTTCTCCTTCCTCCTCATTCCTTCTCATCCCTCCCTCCCCTCCCTTTCCCCTTCCATCCATCCCATTCCCTTCCCTTCCCATCCCTCCCCTTCCCTTCTCATTCCATCCCATCCCTCCCACTTCCCTTCCCTTCCATCCCCTTCCCATTCATCCCATCCCTCCCCACCCATCCCCTTCCCATCCCTCCCCTTCCCTTCCCTTCCCATCCCATCCCATCCCTCCCCTTTCCATCCCTTCCCTCCCCTTCCCATCCCATCCCATCCCTCCCCTTCCCCTCCCCTCCCTCCGTCGCCCTCTTCCACCAAAACACACTCTTCTGAATCAGTTCCATTTTATCTTATGTGCATCTTTTTCCCTTTCTTTTCTTTCACATCCAGGACGAAGCAGCAGAATTGAAAATGTGATAGCGAGGAGTAGGAGGAGGAGGAGGAGGAAGAGGAGGAGGAGGAGGAGGAGGAAGGAGGAGGAGGAGGAGGAGGAGGAGGAGGAGCTAGTGAAGAAGAGGAAGAAGGAACAGGAGAAGGAGAGGCAGTAAGAGCATGAGCAATAAACAGGAAGAATGAAGAGAGAGAATGAGAGAGAGAAGACAGACAGACAGACAGACAGACAGGGCAGACAGACAGACAGACAGACAGACAGACAGACAAAAACAGACAGACAGACAGACAGAGAGAGAGAGAGAGAGAGAGAGAGAGAGAGAGAGGAGAGAGAGAGAGAGGAGAGAGAGAGAGAGAGAGAGAGAGAGAGGAGAGAGGGGAGAGGAGGAGAAGAGAGAGAGAGAGAGAGAGAGAGACACTAGAAGATTAAGGAGTAAACAAGACGGATGAGAGCAGAAAAAAAAAGGCTGCAAATAGCAAGGGAATAAAAATATAAAAAAGGAACAGGAAAAAAGGAAAAGGAAAAAGAAAGCAGAAGGATTATTTGGCAGAGAAAGAAAAAATATAGGAAAAGAAACGTTGAGAAGAGAACAGAAGAATGAGAGGAGGGAGAAGAAAAAAAAGGAAGGAAGAAAGAAGAGGAAGAAGAAGAAAGAAGAAGAGGAAGAAAGAAGAGAGGAAGAAGAAAGAAGAAAGAAAGAAATAAGGAAGGAAGAAGAAGAAGAAGAAGAAAAAGGAAGAAGAAAGAAGAGAAAGAAGAAGGAAGAAAGAAAGAAGAGGAAGAGAAGAAAGAAGAAGGAAGAGAAAGAAGAAGGGAACAAAAAGAGAGAAGAAGAAAGAAGAAGAGGAAGAGAAAAAGAAGGAAGGAAGAAAGAAGAAGAAGAAGGAAGAAAGAAGAAGGAAGGAAGAAGAAAGAAGAAGAAAGGAAGAAAGAAGAGAAGAGAAGAAGAAGAAGGAAGAAGAAGAAGAGAGGAGAGAAAGAAGAAGAAAGAAAAAGAGAGGAGGAAGAAGAAAGGAGGAAGGGAAAAGATGGGAAAGGAGTGACATGGGTAGGAGGAAGGGGGAGAGGGAGGGGAAAAAGGGGAGGAAGGGAGAGGGAGGGGAAAAGGAGAGGGAGGAAAGGGGAGCGGAGGGGAGGGGAGGGGAGGGAAGGAGGGAAGGAAGGAAGAAGGAAGACAAGTTAAAGAAGGCAAGAGGGAGAACAGACGTGTGAGGAAAATTTAATGGGCGAAGAGGAGTACGTGTGAGAGAGAGAGAGAGAGAGAGAGAGAGAGAGAGAGAGAGAGAGAGAGAGAGAGAGAGAGAGAGAGAGAGAGAGATGAGAGAGGAGAGGAGAGAGAGAGAGTAAAGGAAAAAAAGGTGGGGAGGAATAAAGGAAAGGAAGAAAGAAAGAGAGACTGAGAGACAAGAGAGAGAGAGAGAGAGAGAGAGAGAGAGAGAGAGAGAGAGAGAGAGAGAGAGAGAGAGAGAGAGAGAGAGAGAGAGAGAGAGAGAGAGAGAGAGAGAGAGAGAGAGAGAGAGAAACAAAGGTGGGGAGGAATAAAGGAAAGTGAAAAAATACGATGGAAGGTGACAAGAAGATAAAAGGCAGAGTAAAGAATGCAATATCGGAAGAAAAAGTAAAAAAAAAAAAGACTGATATTTTTTATGATACAATAGTAGAAGAGTGGTGGTGGTGGTAGCTCCCCCCCCCACACCACCACCACCAGGACCCTTTCCACCCCCACCCACCACCAGGACCCTTGCCCCCCGTCCCCCCCATCACCAGAACACCCCCCCCCCCGGTGTCCTGGATCGACAGCTGGTCTAGCCACATGTCGCAGCTTCCTGGTCTTGCCGCGCCACAGGGAAGAAAAAAAGGAAAAAAAGGAACACCACCAACCCACAAACAAACAAAATAAAGTAATAAAATAAAATAAAATAGTTCAATAAAAAATATATAGAATTGAAAATTAAAAATATATATTAATCGCCTGTCAAAACCTACAGAAAAGTAAAATAAAAAAATATATAAAATTGAAAGTAAAAAATATATATAAATCGCCTGTCAAAACCTACGTACTACTTCATATCACTCATTAAACCATTCACTTCCTTTCGTTAATTGATCTATATGTACTAGGTAGTTAGTTCATTTCAAGTGTTAATTTCAAGCGTCAGTGTGTCATAAAGCGTGGAAGACTGCAGACTCTTCACACACACACACACACACACCACACACACACACACAACACGATACTCCGTAGTGTAGGGGAAGCACGCTCGGTTCACAACAGAGAAGTCCCGGGTTCGATCCCCGGGCGGAGCGGAAACAGATGGGCTGTTTCCTTAAAACCCGAGCCCCTGTCCACCCAGCAGTGAATGGGTACCGGGTGTTGGCCGGGGGTTTGTGACCCGCCTCCCGGGGTGATGGCTTCGGCCAACACTAACCACTAAGGATGAATGATAAAAATGTTGATATGGAGACGGGGCCACACGAACGTTGCTCTGGCCCTGTAAAATACAACTAGATGAATACAACTAGATGAATACACACACACACACACACACACACACACACACACACACACACACACACACACACACACACACACACATAACTAAAGTTCCCCCCCCCTCAAAGATAGACTCAGAGTGATAAGGTTATTAAAAAAAAACGATTATATCCCTTTAAAAAAATGACAAAAAAATACAAGTAAACATTCCAAACAAACAGATAAGATAAGATTTTCATCCTATCTAGACACTTTGCAAGTACCAACTACAAGGTTATTGACTATACAAAGCGCCGCCACGTCAGCATGAACTAGGCGGACTCGAACCGCTGACCGAATGCACAGGGACGCTGCACATTGGGAACTCACGTCTCTACCAACCTTGTCACACTGACGGGCTCCAAACAAACAAAGCCCCGGACACAGACCACTATATCTCTGGTCTGTTCTCGCGACAATGTTTTGAAATTGCCAGGCTGCATAGCGGCCTGCCGCCCAACAAAGAGATATAGTGGTCTATGGACTATCATATAGACTGGTTTATCAGTATATATGATATACTGTAATCTTTATAAATGTTTGTTCTATAATATTATCAAATAAAAAACAGTAAAACACGCTAAAGAAATGCCATTACGAGACTCTGATTAACTTCAACTCCTCGCCACTTAAAACTTTGCGAGTCGACTTTTATCATGGAAGGTATCAATAGAAGCGCAATTTTATTAGCTTTCCATTGATGTATTTTGTTTTCTGATAAATGAATTAGAACCATGCATAAATTAGCATTAAATAAATAAATAAAATCATCAATCGGGTAATTTTCCCGATTGAAAAGGTTATTTATTTAGTTAACGCTAATTTATACATGGTGCTAATTCATTTATCAGAAAAAGAAATATATAAGTAAATAAATAACATCAATCGGGAAAATTACCCGATTGATGATTTTATTTATTTATTTAACGCTAATTTATGCATGGTTCTAATTCATTTATCCAAAAACGAAATATATCAATGGAAAGCTAATCAAATTGCGCTTCTATTGATATCCTTGATGATAAAAGTTGACTCGCAAAGTTTTAAATGGCGAAGAGTTGAAGTGAATATTAAGTTCATGCATATTTCTTCAGTCTCGTAATGGCATTTCTTTACGTGTTTTACTGTTTTTTATTTGATAATATTATAGAAAAAACATTTACGAAGATTACAGTATATCATATATACTGATAAACCAGTCTATATGATCCGTATATATATGAATCCGAGCGGCCCTCCGACTTCAGGCCCTTGTGCGACAGGCCGATATTCCGTGTGCAGTCCAGGTGGTCAGTGGTCTATGCCCCGGATTATGATAAGGAATAATAGAAAACATTGTTACGATGCAGCCTTAAAAACAATGAAAATGGCAACAACTCCTTAACAAACTACTCTATACTCTTGTTTTTTAACGAGGTGAAAAATCCTGCCCCCTTGCTGCTTACTGACTGATATTTGATGCCAGGAGAAGGGAATACTACGCTTCTTCTAGATTTTAGCTGTATTTTATCATAGTTAACCATATTATCAGGTAAACATAGGCATAATTTTAAGCATGAGACCTTCAGATAGAATGGAAATTTCGCCTTGCTAAAAAAATAGACTATAGTGTTACGCCACCCCGCCTAACCCCTTGAGACCCAGAACGTAATTTCCATTGTAATTTGGCTACCATTACACGATTTTTAGTGACTATAAGCAATATTTTATAGATATGACCTGTTTAGTATCCTTGTCGACTAACTAATTTGGTATATTAAGTCACTTTTCGTAATGTTATGGCTCGACAACATACAATTTTTACAGCAAAGGAAAGATCTGGGCGTGAAGGGGTTAATAGTGGCAGCAGTAGTAGTAGTGGTAGTGGTAGTAGCAGTAGTAGAAGTAGTGGCATCAGTGGTAGTAGTAGTAACAGTAGTAGTAGTAGTAGTAGTAGTAGTGTAGTAGTAGTAGTAGTAGTAGTAGTAGCAGCAGTGATAGTAGTGGCAGTGATAGTAGTGGCAGTGGTAGTAGTGGCAGTGGTAGTAGTGACAGTGGTAGTAGTGACAGTGGTAGTAGTGACAGTGGTAGTAGTGGCAGTGGTAGTAGTAGCAGTGGTAGTAGTAATACTATCATTATAAGTAGTAATAGTGGAAGTACTTAACAAACAATAATTCTCCCTACAGTGTTTTAGCGTCCCCTCCAGGCCCCTTCAGGAGAGGCCGGGCCCTTACACTGCCCTCTACCGACCATAAAAGACCCTGGATGGCCCTAGGAGGCGGTGGGTCTGTCTGCGGCACCACACGCTTCCCCCAACCCCCCAACCCACACACCCATGCACCCCCTCTTAACCCCTTGAAGCCAAACCACCACCCCATGCACCCCCTCTTAACCCCTTGAAGCCAAACCAACCCCCCATGCACCCCCTCTTAACCCCTTAAAGCCCAGAACGTAATTTTCATTGTAATATAACCCCCATTAGACCCTTTTAATGAACATAAGCAATATTTTATAGATATGATTTGTTTAGTAACCTTGTCCACTTGCAAATTTGGTATATCTAGTAGTTTTTTCGTAATTTTATGGCTAACAACATACGATTTTATGTAGTAAAGGAAAGGTCTGGGCGTGAAGGGGTTAAGCAACATTTAGCTACACACAACACAGTCTCGATGCAGTCTGCGCTTTGTTTATTATACTAGTTATACGCTTAGTTATACGCTTTGTTT
>JACEEZ010009686.1:62500-120000 GCA_016584305.1 Chionoecetes opilio | reverse complement strand
GCACCCACCTACATCCACCTTCCTGATTCACGTCGTCCACAGGCACCCACCTACATCCACCTTCCTGATTCACGTCGCCACAGGCATCCACCTACATCCACCTTCCTGATTCACGTCGTCCGGATACTCATAGCCGTGGCGGTAAAGAGTGGGGCGGGGCTACACTAGAGTATCTTTATGTAGATTATACAGAGACCCTAGGCTACACCGGACAGGCAGTTAGGTGTCCCGTGAGAGGAGTGAAGCTAAACATTTTGCAGAAACACTCAGAACTTGGGCAATCCCGTCCTCGTCCTGTCGCGGCAATGGTCTTATTCATACACTCGGAAATTGGAAAAATCCCCGAGTGAAACCATCACGACGCGGTATTTGCAAGTCGGAGTAAGTTAGGGCAAAAATGAGTGTTATTTACGACAGGTCTGCAGCTGCCCGGCCATTAACGCAGCTAATGCACGCAAACCCGCGACACCAAACCCGCTTCACCTCACACGCAGGCAGCCTATAGCGTGGTTCCCTCTCGGCGCATGTCAACCTTTGCCTCTCCCTCTCATCGCATGTCAACCGTTGCCTCTCCCTCTCATCGCATGTCAACCTTTGCCTCTCCCTCTCGGCGCATGTCAACCTTTGCCCTCTCCTCTCGGTGCATGTCACAACCTTTGCCTCTCCTCTCATCGGCGCATGTCAACCTTTCCCCTCTCCCTCTGGCCGCATGTCAACCTTTGCCTCTCCCTCTCGGCGCATGTCAACCTTTGCCTCTCCCTCTCGGTGCATGTCAACCTTTGCCTCTCCCTCTCATCGCATGTCAACCTTTGCCTCTCCCTCTCATCGCATGTCAACCTTTGCCTCTCCCCCTCGGCGCATGTCAACCTTTGCCTCCTCTCATCGCATGTCACCTTCCTCTCCTCTCATCGCATGTCAACCTTTGCTCTCCCTCTCACGCATGTCAACCTTTGCCTCTCCCTCTCATCGCATGTCAACCTTTGCCTCTCCCTCTCATCGCATGTCAACCTTTGCCTCTCCCTCTCATCGCATGTCAACCTTTGCCTCTCCCTCTCGGCGCATGTCAACCTTTGCCTCTCCCTCTCGCGCATGTCAACTTCTTTGCCTCTCCCTCTCATCGCATGTCAACCTTTGCCTTCCCTCTCCGCATGTCAACCTTTGCCTCTCCCTCTCGGCGCATGTCAACCTTTGCCCCCTCCCTCTCATCGCATGTCAACCTTTGTCTCTCCCTCTCGGCGCATGTCAACCTTTGCCTCTCCCTCTCGGCGCATGTCAACCTTTGCCTCTCCCTCTCGGCGCATGTCAATCTTTGCCTCTCTCCCTCTCGGCGCATGTCAACCTTTGTCCCCTCCCTCTCGGCGCATGTCAACCTGTCTCGCCCTCTCGGCGCATGTCAACCTTTGCCCTCTCCCTCTCGGCGCATGTCAACCTTTGCCCTCTCCCTCTCGGCGCATGTCAACCTTTGCTCTCCCTCTGCCGCATGTCAACCTTTGCCTCCCTCTCGGCATGTCAACCTTTGCCTCCTCCCTCTCGGGCATGTCAACCTTGCCCCTCCCTCTCGGCGCATGTCAACTTTGCCTCTCCCTCTCGGCGCATGTCAACCTTTGCCCTCCTCCCTTCGGGCATGTCAACCTTTGCCTCTCCCTCTCGGCGCATGTCAACCTTTGCCTCTCCCTCTCGGCGCATGTCAACCTTTGCCTCTCCCTCTCGCGCATGTCAACCCTTGCCTCTCCCTCTAGGCCGCATGTCAACCTTTGCTCTCTCCCTCTCGGCGCATGTCAACCTTTGCCTCTCCCTCTCGGCGATGTCAACCTTTGCCTCTCCCTCTCATCGCATGTCAACTCTTGCCTCTCCCCTCTCGGCGCATGTCAACCTTTGCCTCTCCCTCTCGGCGCATGTCAACCTTTGCCTCTCCCTCTCGACGCATGTCAACCTTTGCCTCTCCCTCTCGGCGCATGTCAACCTTTGCCTCTCCCTCTCGGCGCATGTCAACCTTTGCCTCTCCCTCTCGGCGCATGTCAACCTTTGCCTCTCCCTCTTGCCGCATGTCAACCTTTGTCTCTCCCTCTCAGCGCATGTCAACCTTTGCCTCTCCCTCTCGGCGCATGTCAACCTTTGCCTCTCCCTCTCGCGCATGTCAACCTTTGCCTCTCCCTCTCGCGCATGTCAACCTTTGCCTCTCCCTCTCCGCATGTCAACCTTGCCTCTCCCTCTCGCGCATGTCAACCTTTGCCTTCCCTCTCCGCATGTCAACCTTGTCTCTCCCTCTCGGCGCATGTCAACCTTTGCCCTCCCTCTCGGCGCATGTCAACCTTTGCCTCTCCCTCTCCGCATGTCAACTCTTTGCCTCTCTCCCTCTCTCGCATGTCAACCTTTGCCTCTCCCTCTCGGCGCATGTCAACCTTTGCCTCTCCCTTCGGCGCATGTCAACCTTTGCCTCTCCCTCTCAGGCTGCTCCGCATGTCAACCTTTGCCTCTCCCTCTCGGCGCATGTCATGTCACACTCTTTGTCCTCTCCCTCTCGCATGTCAACCTTGCTCTCCCTCGCGCATGTAACCTTTGCCTCTCCTCTAGCCGCATGTCAACCTTTGCCCCCTCCCTCTCGGCGCATGTCAACCTTTGCCCCCTCCCTCTCGGCGCATGTCAACATTTCATCATGCTCCCACCCTGCCCCGAGGTACACCCGTGCGGCGGAAATAGAGAATGCCGCCAAGAAGTACGCCTTTTTTTCTTTTTTTTTTCTTCACCCACGCCCATTGCACCCACACGCCCTCACTACACCCTCAGGAGGAACATGACGCCGCCCTCCCCCGACTAGCGCCCAACAGGTGGCAAGGCAAGGCGCCACTCGTCAGTGTGGAGGCAACTTATATCTCTCTCTCTCTCTCTCTCTCTCTCTCTCTCTCTCTCTCTCTCTCTCTCTCTCTCTCTCTCTCTCTCTCTCTCGCTCTCTCTCTCTCTCTCTCTCTCTCTCTCTCTCTCACCACGACTCCTGTAACACATTGTGCGAGGAAAAAATTAAAATGAAAAAATATCAAAACTTTTTCAGATCTGTTTCTCCGTGGTATTCATAACAAAAAAAAAAGTTACGTGTTTGTCGCAGAGGAAACTTTATAACTGCCCAGTATTACGTGGCAAACATTTTCCAGGGGAGTTTCAAAGTTGCTATTTATGTCATTCAAGAGCCAAGGGTATTATGACGAACATTACGAAAAAATAAAGTTGTATACGTGTAAATCTCTGCAGGACTCTCATCCGAGGAGTGGTGGAAGAAAGGCCGACAGAGCCCCCAAGAAAGAGAGAGAGAGAAGAGAGAAGAGAGAGAGAGAGAGAAGAGGATGAAGGGATAGAAAGTATACGATGGAGAAGCGAGAAGAGACAGGAGAGGACATGAAACTTTCCTAAACTGAATGAAGAGTAGAAGGAGAAGAAGATTCGAGGAAGACGATGTATGTATGCTGAGCCAGAGAGGAAAAAAAAAAGAAAGAGGAAAGAGAGAAAGAAAAAAGACAGAAAAAGAGAGAAAAAAAAAAAAAAAGATAAGATAGAAAAAAGAAAAGAGAAGAAGAAGCAGAAAGAGCAAGAGGAAGTAAGAAGAAAGAGAAAGAGAAGAGAAGAGAAAAAGAGAGAAAGAGAAAAGAGAAACTTTCTTGACAGGGGATGAGCAATGCTTCCACTATAACTGCATGTGTAAAAGCGATGGAAAGAGACAAGGGCAGAGGGCTGAAAATCCTTTTCCTATAACTTTACATTCCCACAAAATAAGAAAGGAGGAAAAACTATTCATGGCATAGTCACTTGTGTTATTTTTATGCTGCGTCATTTTTATGATACATCATTCAAACATTTGCAAATAAATTGAAATTAAAACTTTTACCATCGTTTGAATTATAATGACTTTAACAAAGTTATTTGATGACTTTTATCATGAATTTTAAAGTCAAGTGACTTTATGAGATAAATTATTGTTCACGGACGCATCACAGAGTGGGAGGGGAACGCCCGTGCCTGGGATGGTGGGCGGCGGCGGCGGGGGGGGGGGGGGGGGGGGGCGCCAGGGAAGAGTCGAGGCTCGGGCTGGACGGAGGACCTGCACCCAATGACTCCCATCAAACTCACGAGTAAGTACAAAACCCTGCCCTCCCTGTCCCTGTAATGGCGCAGCACACTGGCGGTGCCGCGACCACGCAACTCCCCTCAAAACGTGAAGGCGAGAGCGTTTGTCTTGTCGCCAGGAATAATGTTTCAGTGTATTCACCCTATGAGCCGTGCCTGGCCAGTGGCCGGGCCAGGCGGGCCACCAGCCACCCCCAGGCCTCCAGCTCACGCTCCTGCTGGACTTCACAAACCACCGCCAACTTTACACACGACCTGCAACAGTTACCAAACTTTGCCCCGCCGTAATGTTACCTGTGCCGGAGTCGTGGCCTTAAAAACGTCACCGATGCACACAACACAAGGCAAAGTTATGGAGCACCGCGCCACCGCCACCCTGAAGGCAAGGCCGCCCAGCCAGGAGTGGCGAGGGCCCGAGGGGCCCAGGGCTGCACCTCCAGAGCGGAACCCAGGCATTATGCAACATATGAGCCATACTTGTCTGCTGCACACACACACACACACACACACACACACACACACACACACACACACACACACGCACGCATGCCGCCCTCCTCCAGGCGCCAAGACAACGCCCGAATTGACATCCATCCCATCCTGATGCCACTAATGAATTTACGCTCAATAAACTATTTCAACCTGGAGTTGATGCCCCCCCCCCTTCCCCTACTGAACCACCACCACCACCACCACCGCCGCCAACCATCCCCCCCTCCCCTCAGTGATACCCCCCCCACAAACTTTCCCTCCTATCCCCCCCTCCCCCCGCACCCCTACCCCTCATCACTACCACGCAGCCACGAACAACAATTCTCGACTATAACCAGCCGCTTTACCAATATAACGTCTATACCATCAGAACAACAAAACAATAACTATGCAAGGGAACATCAGCATGCTAGAGACATCCGTGTGTAGGGAGATAAAAGTGCTAAGAGAAATACAGCAAACAAATAATGAATGAATTAATAAACGAAGGAATTAATGAACCTTAAAAGACAAAACAAAAAAATGAATGAGGATAAAAGAAAACGAAAGAATATAAAATAAATAACACAGAATAAAACCAAAACAAAATAAAAAATATATATTGAGGAAGGAATAATAAAAAAAATATATATATAAAACAGAGGCAAGTATTAACAAAAAATAAAAAGGGGATAAAAGAAAACGACAGAATAGAAATAAATAACACAGAATAAAACCAAGACAAAATAAAAAATAAATATTGAGGAAGGAATAATAAAAAACTAAAAATATATATATAAAACGAGGCAAATATTAAGGAGAAATGAGGGAAAAAATCGTCCTTATCATCATCATCAACTATCATCATCATCATCACCATCATCATCATTACTACCATCATCATCATCACCATCATCATCAAATAATGAATGAATTAATAAACGAATGAATTAATGAACCTTAAAAGACAAAAAAAAAATGAATGGGGATAAAAGAAAACGAAAGAATATAAATAAAACAGAATAAAACTAAAACAAAATATCATCATCCTCATCACCATCATCATCATCACTACCATCATCATCATCATCATTACTACCACCATCACTACCATCATCATCACTGCAATCAGCACCATAATCATCACTACCATCACCATCATCACTACCATCATCACCATCATCATCACCACCATCATCGTCACTACCATCATCATCACTACCATCATCATCACCACCATCATCGTCACTACCATCATCATCACTACCATCATCATCATCACTACCATCACCATCATCACCATCAGCGTCTCATTCAAATTACAATTCTTTCTCTTCATAATCAAGCTGATGATGTCGCTTCCCACCCCCGACAAAGAGCGAACGAGAGATAGAAGAAAGAAGAAGAAAGAAGAAAGGGAAAGAAGAAGATAGGGAGAAAGGTTGTGAGGAGGGAAGGAAAGAGGAAGGAAATAGACGAAAAAGAAAGGGAGAAAGAGAGGAAAAAAAAGAGGAAGCAAGGAAGGAAGGAAGAAAGGAAGCAAGGAAGGGAGGGAGGGAGGGAGGAGGGAGGGAGGAAGGAGGGAGGGAGGGAGGGAGGGAGGGAGGGAGGGGGAGGGAGGGAGGGAAAGAGGATAGGAGAGGAAGAAGGAGGAGAGGGAGGAAGAGAATAGAGGAGGGAGGGAGGGAGGGAGAGAGAGGAGAGAGAGGAGAGAGAGAGAGAGGAGAGGAGAGAGAGAAGAGAGAGAGAGAGATGAGAGAGGAGAGACGAGAGAGAGAGAGAGAGAGAGAGAGAATGAGGAGGGAGAAAAGAGAGAGAGAGAGGAAGAGAGAGAGAGAGAGAGAGAGAGAGAGAAGAGAGGAGAGAGAGAGGAGAGAGAGAGAGGAGAGAGAGAGAGAACAGAGAGAGAGAGAGAGAGAGAGAAGAGAGAGAGAGAGAGAGAGAGATAGAGAGAGAGAGGGAGAAGAGGAGAGAGGAGGAGAGAAGAGAGAGAGAGAGAGAGAGGAAGAGAGGAGAAGAGAAAGGCAGAGAGGATGAGAAACAGGAGAGGAATGGATAGGAGAGAGAAAAAAGAGAGAGAAGAGAAGAGAAGAGAAAGGAAAGAGCAATAAAGAAGAGAGAAGGTAAACATCGGACTATGGGTATGTGTGAGTAGGAGAAGGCAGTGAAACCAGTGTAGGGAGAGTATAGAGGAAGATAGAGGTAGATAGAGGGAGGATAGAGCAGGGCAGTAGGAGGGAGGTATAGAGGCAGGCAGGTATAGAGGCAGGGCAGGTATAGAGCAGGGCAGGTAAGAGGCAGGGCAAGTATAGAGGCAGGGCAGGTATGAGGCAGGGAGGTATAGAGGCAGGGCAGGTATAGAGGCAGGGCAGGTAAGAGGAGGCAGGTATAGAGGCAGGAGGTAAGAGGAGGGCAGGATAGAGGCAGGCAGTATAGAGGCAGGGCAGGTATAGAGAGGGCAGGCATAGAGGCAGGCAGGTATAGAGGCAGGGCAGGTATAGAGCAGGGCAGGTATAGAGGCAGGGCAGGTATAGAGGCAGGGCAGGTATAGAGGCAGGGCAGGTATAGAGGCAGGGCAGGTATAGAGGCAGGGCAGGTATAGAGGCAGGGCAGGTATAGAGGCAGGGCAAGTATAGAGGCAGGGCAGGTATAGAGGCAGGGCAAGTATAGAGGCAGGGCAGGTATAGAGGCAGGGCAGGCATAGAGGCAGGGCAGGTATAGAGGCAGGGCAGGTATAGAGGCAGGGCAGGCATAGAGGCAGGGCAGGTATAGAGGCAGGGCAGGTATAGAGGCAGGGCAGGTATAGAGGCAGGGCAGGTATAGAGGCAGGGCAGGTATAGAGGCAGGGCAGGTATAGAGGCAGGGCAGGTATAGAGGCAGGGCAGGTATAGAGGCAGGGCAGGTATAGAGGCAGGGCAGGTATAGAGGCAGGGCAGGTATAGAGGCAGGGCAGGCATAGAGGCAGGGCAGGTATAGAGGCAGGGCAGGTATAGAGGCAGGGCAAGTATAGAGGTATATAGATAGCAGGTATAGATATATAGATAGATAGTATAGATAGAGAAGGAGATATATAGATAGATAGTATAGATAGAGAAGGAGATATATAGATAGATAGTATAGATAGAGAAGGCTAGATATAGAGGCAGGACAGGTAGGCCAGGATCGGGCATCAACCCCTTCATGCCCAGATCTTTCCTTTACTATATATAAAACAAAATTGTCTGTTAGCCATAAAAATTATAAAATTACAAAAAGTAACTTAATATACCAATTTAGTTAGTCGACAAGGATACTAAATTGGTCATATCTATAAAATATTGCTTATATTCACTAAAAATTGTCTAATGGTGTCTAAATTACAATGGACGTTCTGGGCCTCAAGGAGTTAATGCAGTAGCTACGGGGTGAAGGTCGTGCCCCAGTCGATAACCGGACGTTTCGGCCACGGACGTTTCCACCACGGACGTTTTGGTCATTAGGTTAGGTTAAGTTAGGTTAGGCTGAGACATAGAGGAGTATAGTCCTCTATGGCTGAGGTCTTTGGCTGAGATTAAGTTAGGTTAGGCTGAGGTTAAGTTAGGTCAGGTCAGGTTAGGTTAGGTTTTTTAGAGACCTAGGATTAGTAGGACGGTTAGTTTTTGCCCGTGACCAAAAGGCCCGTGGCCAAAAGGTCCGGGGCCAAAAGGTTCTGTCATGGCTTGGACTGCACCGTCGTGGAGAAGAAGAGAGAAAAATATAGTAATAGTAAAAGTATTAGTAAAATAAAAACAGTAATAGAAGAGAGAAATAATAATAATAATAATAATAATAATAATAATAATAATAATAATAATAATAATAACTAGGAGTAATATATATATATATATATATATATATATATATATATATATATATATATATATATATATATATATATATATATATATATATATATATATATATATATAAAGACGCAGGGAGCAACTTTATCATGCGATTTCACAGATGGAATTGCGATTAAGTAAAAAAAAAAATATATATATATATATAAAGATGCAGAGAGCAACTTTATTTTGCGATTTCATAGATGGAATTGCGATTAAGTAAAAAAATATATATATATAAAGACGCAGGGAGCAACTTTACCATGCGATTTCACAGATGGACTTGCGATTAATTATCAACCTTTACAAAAACTTCCATATGACGGCACCCAAGATCAGCAGTTACCCTTTCATCCCTTAAGTGAATGAGAAGCGCGAGTCGTTAGTCCTGAGCCATGTGTGACGACAGCGCCAGGTTTTACAAGTTTACAAGTTTATTAAAGAAAAGGAGGGAGAGATTACATAGAAGGGGGTTGGGGAGGGAGTGTACAAGAATAAAAGAACACAGAAACACATAAATACAGCGCCAGGCTATCCCCGGCAGGTGTCCAGAGTAACAGAAATATCTCTATAACTCTACTATTAGCAGTGCATAAGTCATGTCGCCCCGAAAAGCTAACCAAAGATAGCTACCGTCAATAACACTATAGTCGCCACACTGCACTAATGTCGCCAGGCGCCATATATTACGAATTTCACCACTAAAGCATCACTGCAGACTTGGATGTGCCACGGAAGAGGCATGCACAGTAGTTTATGTTATGTACCTGTCTTCAGTGACACATACAAGTCTGTAGTGATGCTAAAATTCGTAATATATGGTGCCTGGCGACATTAGTGCAGTGGCGACTATAGTGTTATTGACGGTAGAAATGTGGTGATCTTCCTACCCCCCCCCAAAAAAAAAAATACACACACACACACACAGTCACACACACACACACATACGTCACACACATACACACACTCTCTCACACACACACACACACACACACGAATGTCTCCTTCACCAACACCAAGCACGTCATTCATAATCCTCGTTATTGAATTACTTAATTACCATTAGCTACACGCCATATTAGCTAATTCCATATATACCAACAAGACATTGCATTTCCCTTGTGATGAATGGCAATGGTGAAGATAACGAAACAATATGCGATTGAGGGGGATCCTGTGGCTGAGTTCAGTAATTGCTATGTCTACCTGGGCGCCCCTTAACCCCCTTACACCTGGGAGGCTACAATAACAACGGCCCTTCAAGCTTCACCCAAATCAAGCTTAATGACAATGCTTCCATCTGTATCCTATAGCGAGACAGTAATGATATTCCCTGTCACGTAACAGTACAAGCAGCTGTTAGGTCTGTTAAGCTATTGTAGTTGGGTCGAGAGAGAGAGAGAGAGAGAGAGAGAGAGAGAGAGAGAGAGAGAGAGAGAGAGAGAGAGAGAGAGAGAGAGAGAGAGAGAGAGAGAGAGAGAGAGAGAGAGAGAGAGAGAGAGAGAGAGAGAGAGAGAGAGAGAGAGAAAGAGAGAGTAAAGATGGGAACGAAAGGAACAAGGACAAAAATGTAAACAAAAACTGACGTAGAAAATGGAAGAAGAAAAATATATAAGAAAGAAAGGAATAGAGAAGGACAAAGTAAATAAGGGAAGAGAAGAAGACACGATATACAAGCCTACAAAACAAACAAGCCCACCCAGAGAATACACAAGCCCGAAATAATAAGTTCAGAATTTCTTGACATAAAACAACCAATTTGGGGCTTTGCCAGGCGTTCCCCAAGGTTAGTGTTGCCCGCGAAACCCCCCAACCCCCCCACCCCCTCCATTATCCCCCTCCTCTCCCCCTTCTTTATTCACCTCGTCGAAGAAATTAATAAAGGAGGAGGAGGAGGAGGAGGAGGAGGAGGAGGAGGAGGAGGAGGAGGAGGAGGAGGAGGAGGAGGAGGAGGAGGAGGAGGAGGAGGAGGAGGAGAAGAAGAGGAGGAGGAGGAGTAAAAGAAGATGAACAAGAGGAGGAAAAGAAGAAGAAGAAGAAGAAGAAGAAGAAGAAGAAGAGGAGGAGGAGGAAAAGAAGAAGAAGAAGAGGAGGAGGTGATAATGATGATGGAAGAAAGAGGCCAATGAAATAAGAAGGCATAAATACGCAAGAAAGATGAAGGTAAGAAGAGGTATAGTATAAGAGGTAAAAAACAAGAGAAGAAGAAGAATACAATTAATAGTTTAAATCGGAGTGGTTAGGCCCAGGGCTTACATCTACAGCTCGGATGGATACGGGGGAATTATACTGATGCATGGATCAAATTAAATGACTAATTACTAGTTCATTTATCATGTGTGGGGGGAGTGGGAGTGTGTGGGTGGTTGGGTCGACTGAGTAGTGGGTGTGGGTCCGGAAGGGTGGGTGTGGGTTTGGGTGTGGGCTTGGGTGTGGGCTTGGGTGTGTTGTGGGAAGGGGTAGGGGGTTCTGGCGCGGGCGTGTGACGGCAGGGAGTTTTGGTGGGTGGGCGTGTTAGTGAGTATACGCCCCGGTGGATTCTGGGAAGCCAATCTTCCAATTTCAAAACTTGGGAGACTTCTGCCACTTTTCTTCCGAGGAATTTACAAATTTACGCTTTGAAGAATGTGGACTGTCAACACATCAGGAATGCTTGGCTTTATTTACCTATCTATTGACTCACTCATCTGTTCATTCGTTCTACCGTCAATAACATTATAGTCACCACTGCACTAATGTCGCCAGGCGCCATATATTATGAATTGTAGCATCACTACAGATTTGAATGTGTCACTGAAGACACATACATGATTATATACTACTGTACATGCCTCTTCAGTGGCACATTCAAGTCTGTAGTGATGCTAAAATGCGTAAAATATGGCGCCTGACGACATTAGTGCAGTGGCGACTAGTGTTATTGACGGTAGTTCCCTTTAGATTATATTTTTTTTATGATGCAAAGCTATGTTATGGTGTGCAGATAGGGCTTCAGGGAGGCATGCACGGTCACCATCGCCTTGTCAGCTGGCAACAAATGCAATACAGTGTCCCACCATTGCCACATGCGGGCATGAGCAATTAGGCGGCTGATGAAGAGGTTACTGACGTGTACGCGTTGCATCATGTGATAGTTGACTTTCCTCAATAGCTTTCATCTTTCAATATTTTAAGGTCTTTGAAACAATCTTCTTTCTCGCTTTCTCTGAGATAACCTCGGCAAGTGTGATGAGAAATATAGTAGCTACAGAATATATTTGTTGGCTTTTAATTATCATCTCAGTAAAAGATTATTGGTGGCAATGAAAAGTGAATCCAGATACTACACAGTCACGTTCAGTGAATTTACTGGCTGACTTGAATAAAACGATCAGTTCTGTTTTCACGCTAACATTTAGAAGACGAATGAATATCGCGACATTCTGTGGACATTGTATCTGCCTGGTTGGCAGTGCTGGGAGTGACGTTTTCATGCGACGCAAAAAATGTAACCAAACAAGGACAAACAAACACTTTTTAGAATAAACACTGAATTTTCTAAACGAAAAAAATGAAAGAAAGAGATATATATGACGGCAGAGGCGAACCATAGTTGTGATAGCCACTAATTGAACCCAAATGTAACAAAAAAAGTAACAAATATCCCCTTAATACATAACGTTACTGATGTTAACAATGAAATTTGTGATGTAAACAATTCTTTTTTAAAGGCAACACCCTTTACAGCAGGGGTTCTGAGCCAAGGGGGAATTTCAGGGTTTCACGGGGGACCTGGGACCACAGATTGATATATTCAGAAGGTTGAAATACGCATTTTTTTATTTCCTTCGAGCTTTCCAAGGGGTCACAAAACGCATTATGCATCGCTTACCTGAAATATATTTTCGCTTAGCAAAATTATATATAGTTTTTTAGAATCATATGCATATTATTTGAAATGGACCTTTTGAGTCAAACAATCTTGGAAATGGGCGAAGAGTTAGACATTCTGAGATAGCGTGAAAAAGGGTGCGCGGGGCATAAGGTTGCGAAGCACTTCTTTATATCCACCGCTGATGTGCTTGCCACTCATCCCGCGTCAAAACGAGTCTGTTTGAAGTCGGGATGGATGGATGACTAAGTGTGTCAGGAAACGTTTCCTTACAGAATTCGATATTGTTTACTATATAACCTATGTATATAGGTGCTATATAACTATCATATTGTAATTGCTCTTTGTTACTAATTAGGGGAAGGTGGATTGCTAGTTATTTGTAGTTGGGTTGTTCGTGGAGAAATTGTTAGCTCACAAAGGATCGATATATTCGTTACAGTTGTTTCGAGGTTTCGGGGCACGTGGACGAAGCTGACGGACGGAGTCGTGCAGGCAGAGAGGAGGGAGACAGAGCCTGGGCTGTACTTGAGGCAGACGCCGAGCTGCTACTACAGCCCCGCTTCAGCACCAGCAGGAGTTGCCTTGCCTCTGCCACTACCGCTGTGTTCACTAGCCAGGCAGGGAGGTGGCAGGCAGTCCTAAGAAAACACTGTGGGAGTCGGGCCCTCTGTGTTCTGTTCCTCCTTGTATATATACATACGTCTGTCACTGCCTCTGGAGAGGTAGTTGTGCTTCGCTGCAGTGTTCAGGCCAGCAGGGCGAGACACCGGCGGCAGTGGGGTAGTGTTGGCGTGCATACAAGTGTTTAAATGAATCACTGCGACGAAAGACAGTTCTGCAGTGACGTTCGTGTATAGTTGGTGTTCAGTGTGGGGAATAAACTCTTAATTGTTACTGGAGTTTCACCTATGCCAGAGTTCCAAACCCTGAACCTTTTCACTCGAGCGCTGGTGTTGCCGCCTTTCGCTTGACAAAGTGGAAAACACATACTCATCGTTTACGAAAACCACATCAGAGAGAGAGAGATTGAGAGCGCGCCTTTCCATCAGATGCTGTGGAGCTGCAGTTTGAGGGGATGATTAGGATCGTCATTCTCAGGGCGAGGATGAGAAAATTTTATGAATCAGGGCGAGGATGAGAAAATTTTATGAATCAGGGCGAGGATGAGACACTTTTAGCACACCGAGGGCGGCCCACTACCTAACTGCTGGGTTATTCTGCAGTTTGACACAATACAAGGCACTTAGTTATAACCGTTCTCAACTTGTAGATCTGACCATTTGTAACATTTCTAAGCCCTACATCAGCCGTCGGAAATTAATTATATCGTAAGGGGTCTGGGGTGCCTGTGTCCCCTAGTTAGGTTAGGGGTATTATTTTACACTAGGAACAGAATTTCCTACACAATTGGGGGAGTGGTTTCTGTTTACCTTTTTTTATTAGATTCTAAGAAACATTCTCTCGAGCTTCCGTCGCAAATCATTACTTTTCGAGATCTTACCCTTGACTTTTTAATGTTTTAATGCGAATTTGGCTTTAGTTATGAGGTTAAAACGTGGGGTTACCTAGGTTAGATTAGGTTAATAAACGTTAGGTTAGTGAGTCGAAAGGTTGGGTTAGGTTAGTTAATTTTCCTAAATTATCTCCTAAACGCTCTCTACCCCTTTAAAAACACCTTATCTCCGAAAGTAGTGATTTGCGACGGAAGCTCAGAGAATTTTGCTTAGAATCCAATAAGGTACACAGAAACCATACTCCCAATGGTGTAGGGAATTCTGGTCCTAGTGTAGAAATTTAGCAGGTTAGGTTACGTAACAGATCTCCAAAAAATGTTAGGTCAGGAAAGTATTGGTCAATAGTGAGTATTATATCAAACAGCAGTTTTACCAACTGCTGTGTACAGGCTACGTCATCAAGTATCAAGTCACCTGAATGAGCACAGTGACCACAACAATAGGAAACACCTACCACGGCATGGACCAACAGCCCAGGCCAATCAGCCTGCACACGCACTCACAGCCTTCACCAAGCCCGCGATTGGCTTGCTGAAATTTACATATAAACTGAAATAAAACAATGAAGACATGTAACAGGGAAGGCGTTACAGCACGTGACAGCAGACGTAGCAGTGACTTATTTTCGCCAGAATTAATTCCGCGAACACCACCGCAGTCTGAACATGACTGACGGCCTCGCTTGGTGCAATATCGTACGTGACCTACATAATAATCATAAAGACTAGTTCACAGACAAAAACTCGGTGAGTTTCCCCCGATTGTATCCACCGGCAGATAAAACCCATGGTGTAAGTAGTAGACGAGTGCGTCATGCAGCGACCAGCGATGCAGGCTGAATGGTTCATGGACCCAAGACTCCGAGACAACAACACACTGCAGCGCGGCGGTGAACCAGTCCATAACTGTCGTTTGATGACACGCTGACACTCATAAACACAGGGAAAAGAACAAGTCCGATCGCCAGATGCCATCATGACCCCCAGGGCAGGAGACTTACCTTGGTGACGAAGACGAGGCTCTGGGATGGCACACGCGGCTAACGCAGAGACAATCCTCCTCCAAGTTGTGGCTAGGCAGGCCGGGCCGCCGCCGCACTGCACTACCCTACACTGGCACCACTCACAACACTGCCACGCAACCTGCACACCCAGTCCCACAACACGCTCAAGCGTTAGTAAAGAAGCACTGGTCACCAATAGATCACTGGATGGCGTTCACTTGAGAGGCTTACAACCACTCTCTCGCGTCACCTTCCAACTGACTGTGTTGGAATTGCTGCAATGTTGCCATTGTCCTCATCCCAGGTTCTCGTACTATTGAAATTCATGTATCGCCTCCATTTACTGTTCACCAGCAGGCTATGGAGCATGGGATCATGATTGTTTGATATATTATCGGTTTAGAAGAAACTGTTTTCAATGAGGTTTCTTATTTCTTGTTATTGATGGAATTTAATGTAATATGTGTAGATGAGGCAAAACTCTATGCTTACTATAGCCACAGATTTATCAAATCCATCTCAATATCGTATTGAAAATCAAACGGTCTCCATATCCAAAAATGTGAGATCATCCCTCGTGGAGATTAATGAGGGGCCATGCATCAGTATCGTACGTCCGCCCGCGCTGCCGGGGTTACAGCGCTTGCGCCATCAAGTCATTGAGCTAAATTAATAGACCAAAGACACAACTCTAATAACATTGTCTCAGAGCGGGGAAGGCCTGTCCTATGTTATCGATTAATCAGGGGCTTTTGACATGCCTCATTACCACTAGCAGGTTACCTTTCATTCATCCAAGGCTTATATACAAGACCCCACACGGCTCCGAGAGCCAGCAATGTCGTGTCACAGGCCGCTCCAAACCTGTAGGGGGAAGAGGGATGCGGGAAGGACAGAGGCTCAGGACGACACAATCCGGCGAGGACACCTACACAAGGAAAGAGTTTAGTAATTACTCCCCACTCAGCTACAATGAAACATTCGCTCGCTCGCTCCCTCCAACGACCGTACAAGCATAGGGTCTTTGGCTCTCTCTATCTCTCTCTCGGGTTCATGTGTATCTACAGCTGTTATCATGTCATCACGAGAGGCCGTACTATATTTTCATTCATGTTTCCCCACCATTCAGATTAAAATATCCCATTTTCAACCCATACTTTGAAGCGTACATACTTTTGAAGTCAGGAAACTGCTGATGGCAAGGCACTGACAATATGACATAGACGCCCTAACTAATGGGGAGGAAAGGCATCCATAAAGGCACTCACCCTTTACCTGAGTCTTCCAGTCTCAGAAAATTACATATAGGTATTTTAGTATTCTTGAGGGAAAAAAACTGCACCTATAAGCCATGCGAGCAGCTCTAGACGCTGTTCCCTCGGGTGCCACGCCGACCTCCACGTAGTAATGAAGGGGCACGTGTGACTGACGCAGGGGAGGGGGGGACGGGACTGATGGGATGGTGGGAAGGGAGATGGGATGGGATGTTGGGAAGGGAGATGGGATAGGATGGTGGGAAGGGAGATGAGATGGGATGGGATGGGATGGGATGTTGGGAAGGGAGATGGGATAGGATGGTGGGAAGGGAGATGAGATGGGATGGGATGTTGGGAAGGGAGATGGGATGGGATGTTGAGAAGGGAGATGGGATGGGATGGTGGGAAGGGAGATGAGATGGGTTGTTGGGAAGGGAGATGGGATGTCGGAATTGTGCATCGTGGGAAGGGAGTCTCATTGCGAAACCAAAGCAGTAATGTCTTGAAATTTAGTTTATTGCCCATCGACTGCGGACTTGTGCCATCCGCTATTGCAGTCCTTAATTAATTGTCAATATAATTATCCTGTACGTGCCGTCCAGACCGCCACAAGAGTAGTGTTACAACTTACAACAAAATGATTTCGCGGCGATATTTTATGAATTCCTCAAAAGATCTACCTCTGATAAAAAAAAAATCAATATTTAGATCATGTCGAGGAACAAGATTGAATTACCACAGGGGAAGGGGCCGAGGGTGTCTTATCAATACACGACATGAGCCCATCAGAACACTGGAGGATTGGGGGGGGGGGCATGTTAATCAAATTATTGCTAACACAACTGACTTAATGTAGTATCCATACAAATTTGACCAACTTTATTATGTATGTGGAAAGGAGAGCTGAATGAGTTAAGGAAGTAATACTGGTTTAAATATTGGGGAAAAAAGTGATCCGGAGAGAAGTGAGCAGACGAGGGTACCTATGTACCGTATAGGAGTACGTTGCCTGTAGAGTGAAGGGAGGGGAGGTGAACACTACTTTGCCTGTAGAGTGAAGGGAGGGGAGGTGAACACTACTTTGCCTGTAGAGTGAAGGGAGGGGAGGTGAACACTACTTTGCCTGTAGAGTGAAGGGAGGGGAGATGAACACTGCTTTGGCTGTAGAGTGAAGGGAGGGGAGGTGAACACTGCTTTGCCTGTAGAGTGAAGGGAGGGGAGGTGAACACTACTTTGCCTGTAGAGTGAAGGGAGGGGAGATGAACACTGCTTTGGCTGTAGAGTGAAGGGAGGGGAGGTGAACACTACTTTGGCTGTAGAGTGAAGGGAGGGGAGGTGAACACTGCTTTGCCTGTAGAGTGAAGGGAGGGGAGGTGAACACTACTTTGCCTGTAGAGTGAAGGGAGGGGAGGTGAACACTACTTTGGCTGTAGAGTGAAGGAAGGGGAGGTGAACACTGCTTTGCCTGTAGAGTGAAGGGAGGGGAGGTGAACACTGCTTTGCCTGTAGAGTGAAGGGAGGGGAGGTGAACACTGCTTTGGCTGTAGAGTGAAGGGAAGGGAGGTGAACACTACTTTGCCTGTAGAGTGAAGGGAGGGGAGGTGAACACTGCTTTGCCTGTAGAGTGAAGGGAGGGGAGGTGAACACTACTTTGGCTGTAGAGTGAAGGGAGGGGAGGTGAACACTGCTTTGCCTGTAGAGTGAAGGGAGGGGAGGTGAACACTGCTTTGCCTGTAGAGTGAAGGGAGGGGAGGTGAACACTGCTTTGCCTGTAGAGTGAAGGGAGGGGAGGTGAACACTGCTTTGCCTGTAGAGTGAAGGGAGGGGAGGTGAACACTGCTTTGGCTGTAGAGTGAAGGGAGGGGAGGTGAACACTGCTTTGCCTGTAGAGTGAAGGGAGGGGAGGTGAACACTGCTTTGCCTGTAGAGTGAAGGGAGGGGAGGTGAACACTGCTTTGGCTGTAGAGTGAAGGGAGGGGAGGTGAACACTACTTTGGCTGTAGAGTGAAGGGAGGGGAGGTGAACACTACTTTGGCTGTAGAGTGAAGGGAGGGGAGGTGAACACTGCTTTGCCTGTAGAGTGAAGGGAGGGGAGGTGAACACTGCTTTGCCTGTAGAGTGAAGGGAGGGGAGGTGAACACTGCTTTGGCTGTAGAGTGAAGGGAGGGGAGGTGAACACTCCTTTGGCTGTAGAGTGAAGGGAGGGGAGGTGAACACTGCTTTGGCTGTAGAGTGAAGGGAGGGGAGGTGAACACTACTTTGGCTGTAGAGTGAAGGGAGGGGAGGTGAACACTGCTTTGGCTGTAGAGTGAAGGGAGGGGAGGTGAACACTCCTTGGCTGTAGAGTGAAGGGAGGGGAGGTGAACACTACTTTGCCTGTAGAGTGAAGGGAGGGGAGGTGAACACTGCTTTGGCTGTAGAGTGAAGGAGGGGAGGTCAACACTACTTTGCCTGTAGAGTGAAGGGAGGGGAGGTGAACACTGCTTTGCCTGTAGAGTGAAGGGAGGGGAGATGAACACTACTTTGGCTGTAGAGTGAAGGGAGGGGAGGTGAACACTACTTTGCCTGTAGAGTGAAGGAGGGGAGGTGAACACTGCTTTGGCTGTAGAGTGAAGGGAGGGGAGGTGAACACTACTTTGGCTGTAGAGTGAAGGGAGGGGAGGTGAACACTGCTTTGCCTGTAGAGTGAAGGGAGGGGAGGTGAACACTACTTTGCCTGTAGAGTGAAGGGAGGGGAGGTGAACACTGCTTTGCCTGTAGAGTGAAGGGAGGGGAGGTGAACACTACTTTGGCTGTAGAGTGAAGGGAGGGGAGGTGAACACTGCTTTGCCTGTAGAGTGAAGGGAGGGGAGGTGAACACTACTTTGCCTGTAGAGTGAAGGGAGGGGAGGTGAACACTACTTTGGCTGTAGCCTAGAGTGAAGGGAGGGGAGGTGAACACTGCTTTGGCTGTAGAGTGAAGGGAGGGGAGGTGAACACTGCTTTGCCTGTAGAGTGAAGGGAGGGGAGGTGAACACTGCTTTGGCTGTAGAGTGAAGGGAGGGGAGGTGAACACTACTTTGCCTGTAGAGTGAAGGGAGGGGAGGTGAACACTGCTTTGCCTGTAGAGTGAAGGGAGGGGAGGTGAACACTACTTTGCCTGTAGAGTGAAGGGAGGGGAGGTGAACACTGCTTTGGCTGTAGAGTGAAGGGAGGGGAGGTGAACACTGCTTTGCCTGTAGAGTGAAGGGAGGGGAGGTGAACACTCCTTTGGCTGTAGAGTGAAGGGAGGGGAGGTGAACACTGCTTTGGCTGTAGAGTGAAGGGAGGGGAGGTGAACACTACTTTGCCTGTAGAGTGAAGGGAGGGGAGGTGAACACTGCTTTGGCTGTAGAGTGAAGGGAGGGGAGGTGAACACTACTTTGCCTGTAGAGTGAAGGGAGGGGAGGTGAACACTGCTTTGCCTGTAGAGTGAAGGGAGGGGAGGTGAACACTACTTTGGCTGTAGAGTGAAGGGAGGGGAGGTGAACACTGCTTTGCTGTAGAGTGAAGGGAGGGGAGGTGAACACTGCTTTGCCTGTAGAGTGAAGGGAGGGGAGGTGAACACTCCTTTGGCTGTAGAGTGAAGGGAGGGGAGGTGAACACTGCTTTGCTGTAGAGTGAAGGGAGGGGAGGTGAACACTACTTTGGCTGTAGAGTGAAGGGAGGGGAGGTGAACACTACTTTGGCTGTAGAGTGAAGGGAGGGAGGTGAACACTGCTTTGGCTGTAGAGTGAAGGGAGGGGAGGTGAACACTCCTTTGGCTGTAGAGTGAAGGGAGGGGAGGTGAACACTGCTTTGGCTGTAGAGTGAAGGGAGGGGAGGTGAACACTACTTTGCCTGTAGAGTGAAGGGAAGGGAGGGGAGGTGAACACTGCTTTGGCTGTAGAGTGAAGGGAGGGGAGGTGAACACTACTTTGGCTGTAGAGTGAAGGGAGGGGAGGTGAACACTGCTTTGGCTGTAGAGTGAAGGGAGGGGAGGTGAACACTGCTTTGGCTGTAGAGTGAAGGGAGGGGAGGTGAACACTGCTTTGCTGTAGAGTGAAGGGAGGGGAGGTGAACACTACTTTGGCTGTAGAGTGAAGGGAGGGGAGGTGAACACTGCTTTGCTGTAGAGTGAAGGGAGGGGAGGTGAACACTACTTTGGCTGTAGAGTGAAGGGAGGGGAGGTGAACACTCCTTTGCCTGTAGAGTGAAGGGAGGGGAGGTGAACACTGCTTTGGCTGTAGAGTGAAGGGAGGGGAGGTGAACACTACTTTGGCTGTAGAGTGAAGGGAGGGGAGGTGAACACTGCTTTGGCTGTAGAGTGAAGGGAGGGGAGGTGAACACTGCTTTGGCTGTAGAGTGAAGGGAGGGGAGGTGAACACTCCTTTGCCTGTAGAGTGAAGGGAGGGGAGGTGAACACTGCTTTGGCTGTAGAGTGAAGGGAGGGGAGGTGAACACTGCTTTGGCTGTAGAGTGAAGGGAGGGGAGGTGAACACTCCTTTGCCTGTAGAGTGAAGGGAGAGCAGGTGAACACTGCTTTGGCTGTAGAGTGAAGGGAGGGGAGGTGAACACTGCTTTGGCTGTAGAGTGAAGGGAGGGGAGGTGAACACTGCTTTGGCTGTAGAGTGAAGGGAGGGGAGGTGAACACTGCTTTGGCCACCCTCTAATAGTGTGTTCTCTGAGGGAATCGAGATAAGCATTATGACATGCATACAGATAAGAAATCTGAGATGATCTAAGTATCAACATATGGTACTTTTCAGAAGAGTACTCGAATACTGCTGTAAAGACCTACATTGTTTTATCAACACACACATACACATACACACACAATGAGAACATACGCTCACTGATCCTTTTCTAGGCAGGGAAGCAAGTTCAAGCAACATGTTGTAGATCAGTCATAAGCTGCTGCTACGTAACTGATTACGGCAAATAGACATTATTAAAGATAATTATTATGTTCCATTGACGAAGCAGAAGGCTTAAATTGTTATTCTTTTAATAGAAAACATGGGTTACTCTCTCTCTCTCTCTCTCTCATCAAACTAAAGTGACACGGATCATGACAGAGGATGACCTATCCATCCTACCTATAGTTCAGCCAGAAAGATCACTCACCGACACATTCAAAGTAGCACATTGGAAAGTACCCATTATAGACCTAACAAAATATTCAACAATTTCTTAACATAAATGAATATAGAATATTTAGCTTTTCAAGAAACTTACCCCTTCTACCCCTAACATGTTGAAGAAATCAGAAGAAAGAACACAGGGAAACGAAAATTTATTATTGTCACTTATGCATCGCTTTAGCTTCATAAATTAACTGTGTTCCCCTTGTTCTCTTTAATGTATATTCACTTCCTTGTTCCCGAAATGAGTGTCATGCAGGGGCGTAGTTAGGCCTGGGCATTGGGGGCTGTAGCCCCGAATGTTTTATGAATAGCCCCGGATCTCAAATACCTTCTTATATTTTTTTTTCAATTTTATTATATATTTTTTCTCACAAAAATAAGATAAACTCTGACTGGGCCAACATAAAATTATAGTAAAAAACAAGATATTTGGTTAGATGTTACTTAGCGTATGCTGATGACATCCTTTTTATGAGCAGGACATGAGAGAGGTAGAGAGAACAGAGGAGATGAGTGCATGACAGAGGAGACACCAAAAGACTTTTTGGAGAGGTGAAGAAGAGAATATCAGATGGACAAGACACACAGTAAACAGTGCATTTTTTTCCAAGTGCATTTTTTTGTGTGTCCTTGGCCAGTCCTTTGTGATGTAAAAATATATAAAAAGTATTTATAAGACCGAGGTTGGTCAGATTTCAGTACTGAACAAAGCATTGGGAATATACAATCTATATGACTGCTTCATCACACCAAAGCTCAACTTTTCTTAGGGTTTTACTCCTACTGATGAAAATAAAAATAATAACTAAGTTGAACCCCAACTCAGATTGTCTTCATTTTATTTTAATTTCATGTTTCGAAAGTTATCCTAAGCAAATTACGGGAGCCTTTTGGTAGAGCACAGTGTCTCACATCTTATTTTCATTATACTCATAAATAAATTTAAAATTATCATGTAAAAATTTAAAGATCTCTCTTGGCTGGGCTAAGCCCCCAATGTTTCAAGATCCTAAATACGCTCCTGGTGTCATGCATTCAGTGTCGTTTCTAGCCTTTTGGGGACCCTATGTGAAATGGTGTTTGGGGGCCCTATTATGTAAAACTATGGTGGGGGGATTCCAAGCTCTCTAAGGTGGTCCGGGGGCACGCCTTTAATATTTCAATGCATCAATCTGGTGCACTTTAAGAGTAAAAGAGACTAGCTTGTAAAAATAAGCAAATAGTGGCAGCTTGGGGGCCCCTTGGTGGCTTCGGGGGCCCTATGCAACCGCGTAGTTCACATATACATAGTAAGAAAGGGCCCTGCATGCATTCAGTATAAATGTGTCTGAAACTATGAAGGACAATTATGAAATTATGCATAAAATTCAGAAAAATTCTTATTTCCATACATGTTCCTGTTCACCACTAACATCTTTGAACATATTCAGGTAATCATCTTCTCTGACTACGAAAACATTGTCACATTTCTGAACAGTAATATGTAGTAAGTAAAATAACAGTAAAGTACATGTCATTTCCTGAAAAAAACCTTATTGCAGTAAATATTATCATGTCAAAAAAATATCATCTACAGGACTGTCATACTTGATTGGTTTTGATGATTCTACACGAGGCTTAAAACCTAATCTACACTTTTTATACAGATGTTCAATATTCTCTCTCCAGTGATCTTGATGCAGTAAGATCTCTCCAGGTACTTGCTGTGTGGTGCGGATTGCTGGTACATGACTAACACCATCCTGACACTTTTTACTTCCTATTTAAGTGTTTTACAAGTTTTACCCATGAATTAGGGGAGAGCGGGGCAGGTTGCATCGAGGGCAGGTTGCATCATTACCTCTAACTCGCATTAACTTTTTTTATTATTATTATTGTTGTAGTTGTAGTAGTAGTAGTAGTTTATAGTAGTAGTTGTAGTAGTATTAAGACGATGTACGTGTGATAACATACGAGTTAGAGGCAATGATGCAACCTACCCTCGATGCAACCTGCCCCGCTCTCCCCTACTACCTTAAATTAGAAGACCACTACCACAAGGAAAATAGATATTCTCATCAGTGTGCCGACATCTCTTCATAAAACAGAAAAACTGATGTATGTATATGGATGAACTAATCATTTACTTGTGGAGCTCATTTTGCTTTGGCCAGTGGAATAAGTGTTCATGAGGTTATTTTTCTCTTATCATAAGAAAGCACTTTATAATCAATGATATTTTTTTATGACCTGACATATTATGATGAATAACTCTCCAGAGCAAGGAAAACATTTGCTTTTCTGTACGTACTTCACTCTGTCTTGGACGGCTGTGCGTGAATACACATGTGTTGCTTGAGGGAGTCCTTCCGGGAGGTGCGGTAGGAGCACTGTGGACAGCAGTACGGCTTCTCCCCGGTGTGGGTTCGGATGTGCCGCAGAAGGAGGTAATTGAAGTCGGCTGCATAGGAGCAATATGGACAATGGTGCATCTTGTGTGACCGTAATCCAGCTGTAGTACTTGCACTTGCAGCGTCTATGTCTGATGTTACCATAACCTGAAATGTAATTATCACAGTCAAGTAACTGGATCCTGATCCTTATGAAAAGGGTGGCTTCAGGAGGGAGCAAAGCTCTGTGAATCAAGTGTATGTGTTGAAGGGAATGTGTGAATATATATCAGAAAAGGAAAAAATCTTTACGTAGCATTTATGGACCTTGAGAAAGCATATGACAAAAGCGATAGAGAGGCAAATACTTCAACTGCATGGGTTATGCGTGAAGAATTAAGAGCCAAGGAAAGATGCCGGAAAATTGAGATGTGTGAAAAGTAAAGGCAAAGATGGGGGCATACGCTATGCTGGGCGTGGCCTCGGTGCTCATCTCCGTCACATAAGCCCTTGAGCCTGTGGTGGGTGACAACCCGCTACCACGGGACACAGGGCTAGTGTGACATCCGGGTTACCACAGTTACCCTCCCCAGGTTTTCCACCACGGAGACGACTGTGAACGATGTGTGAGACAACGTCGTGTGAAGGTAGATACAAAAGGGAAATATTTCCTAGTGAAGGTTGGTCTTGGACAGGGATGTGTCAAGTCTCCATGGTTGTTCAACACTAACATGGATAAGAGTGAAGGAGGTGAAAGCCGGGGTCAGGGGAAAATGAGCTCAATTGATTCATGAAGATCCGAGACGGTGGGAAAAGTCATTTATTGTTTGTGGATAATAGAGCACTTGTTCCAGATAGAAGAGAAAAGCTAGTTACTGAATGTGAAAGAATATGTAAAAACAGAAAACTAAAAGTGAATGTAGCCATGAGTGATAAAGATAAGATGCAGCAGGGAAGGAAGTACGTATAGGAAGTGCTGATATAGTGCTGTACGGTCAAAGACTAAACAGCTGGAAAAGTTTCGATATTTGAGAGGACACTGAGACAGGGTGTCCATGGAAGGAGAGATGAGACACACGGTGGGAGAAAGAGCTGAGGGTTTGCGAGCAATGAGGGGTAGTTTGGAGTAAGAAATCTCTATGGAAGCAAAGGCAGGTATGTTTGAGGGAATTGTAACTCCTATCCCACTGTTACCTTATGTCTGCAATGAATGGCTACTGAATGTGAGGTCAAGGAAAAGAACAGAGGCGTTGGAAATGAAGAGCTTAACCCCTTCACGCCCAAATATTTCCTTTACTATAAAAAATTGTCTTTGTTAGCCATAAAATTGCAAAAAGTAACTTAATATACATAATAAGTTAGGCGACAAGGATACTAAACAGGTCATATCTATAAAATATTGCTTATATTCACTAAAATCTTCTAATGTAGCCAAATTACAATGGAAATTACGTTCTGGGCCTCAAGGGTTAAGAACAATTTCAGGGGTGAGATGATTTGATAAGTGAGTAACAAAAGGGTCGGAAGGATGTGTGGAACCTGCCATAGCTTACTGAGAGAGCAGACCAAGGAGTGCTGATAGGGCATGGTCATACAGAATGGAGGAGGATAGAGAATAGTAAGAGATAGTAAGGAAGATAAGAGGATAGTAATAGAATAGATAGATATAGTAAGAGGATAGATATAGATATAAAAAGAGGATAGTAAGAGAATACATATAAAAACGCATGTAAAAGAGGAAAAAGGGAAGGGAATACCATGAAAAAGATAGAATACAAGGGTGGAGGAAGTGTCGAGTCATGAGCCGAGGCATCGAGGAGGGTGGAAGGCCTGCATGGGACAGAGTATGCACAATGGGGTCTATAGGAAGGACAACACATCGCTTAATCAGGGACCTTATCCAGTATGCAGCTGCTGGGGTAAACCACTGGCACTATAGTCATTTTTTCAACGAGGTGAAAAATCCTGACCCTTTGCTGCTTACTGACTGATATTGATGCCAGAAGGTAATAGTATGGTTCTTCTAAATTTCAGCTGTATTTTATAAGTTAACCATATTATCAGGTAAACATAGGCATAATTTAAGCATGAGACCTTAAGATAAATTTAATTTTTGCCTCGTTAGAAAAAATAAGACTAGCACGTATAGGTATATTAATATAAATAGTGGTATGCATAATCATGTGGGTATGGTAGATGTTTACATTATGAAAAAATATATACATTAAAAAAGTGGGGGAAATATAGCAGAAAGTAAATAACAACATGAAGTGTTTTTGATTGGCCTGCATAACTCTTCCCAACACCTGATTCTTGCCACCTCTAAAAACAAGAAAACTATACCACAAATAATCAACAATACATTTCGAGAAGAGACCCACGAGGCATTAAAGCAATAAAGGCTGTACATGAATTATTAAACCCCTTCCAATAAGATATTACACAGTATCATGTCACCTAAATGCATGACCAAAGATAAGAAAAAACATATAAGTAAATAAGTAATAAATAAACATAAGGAAATTAAATCCCAGTGTTTTTCGCACCTTAAAAGTTTATACGAGTCACGTACGTTCTTGACATTCTCCACACAACAAAAACATAACATAAATAATATCAATATCAGTTAAAAAAAAAAAAATAATATTTAAGCAGGATGTAAATCAAACACATTTAATTTTTCTATATAATTCTCCTCACTGCTCTCTATACTTAAACATTTATTTATCGTTTGCACCGCGGATGTAGAGTTCATCATTCACAAAGGCAAGGTCGACAGCATCTTATGAACATAATTACTCTTATATCAAAGGAAGTTCATAAATCAACAAAGATTTACAATAGTTATGCACTTTCATAACAAACCTTTACCTTCTTATACTTGACTTTTTAACTTTACTTTACTTTTATAACTTAACTTTTTCTACTGCTAGTAATCAGGGTAGAACAAGAAGTAACGGATTCAAGCTGGAAAAGCGTAGAGTTAAAAAGGAAATAGGGAACAACTGGTTCACAAATAGGGTGGTCAATGATTGGAATGGACTAAGTAGACAGGTAGTTAGTGCGGAGTCAATAGGGAGCTTTATAAGGAGGCTGGATAAATTCATGGATGGGGAAGAAAGGTGGACGTAAGTAGTGTTAAGTAACAGGAACTACCACGTGTAGGTCTCACGGCCTCTTGTAGCTTCCTTATTTTCTTATGTTCTTAACTTTCATAACAAAAAGAGTGGTGGGATGAACACAGCCATGTCCTCCTGCTGCTACACTTGAGGGACTTCCTGCACTGTGCCTGGCAGCCTCTCTTGCCCACATGTTGCTGTCAGGGAAAGCTCACCTTACTGTTTTGCATCTTTCAATCTAAGCATATAGTTTTGGTTTCACAAGTGATTCTACGATACAAAAATAAATTGTGCAATAAAGCTTAAAAGACCAATATAATTATCAACCTAGACACCTATATATTGAATTGAATTAATGCCAAAAAGGGGAAATGTGCCGGACATCAGAGGTCATATGGCACTAGACACCTATGATCAAAAGTTTTTCAGCTCATGTACATACTATATAAGTTTTCTGCATAGCAAATCTGAGGTGACACCATCATCCCATCACTGTGTAAGGGATACATGCAGCTTCTTGAACTTCATTTCTTTACTAAAATCTCACATGAATTACATAAGCCAACCCTGAGCCTGTGAAAGTGCCTCATATTGCACACATTATAATGAAGATAAATACATCAGACAAAGCAGACCCCCCCCCCAACCACAACATCAACAAAAATGCTGGCAGCTCACCTTCATGATGTATGTTGTGCATGTGCCTCTTGAGACTGCTGTTTTGATTAGCGCGGAAGGGACACCGAGGACACGGGAAAGGCTTCTCCCCGGTGTGGGTCCTCACGTGCTTCGTCAGATTATGATGAAAATTTGTTGCATAAGTACAAAATGGACAGTGATGAACCTTCCTCAGGTAGTGATTCTTGTTGGTACTGGAAGTGAGGCTGAACACTGGTCCCTGTGCAGAGCCGTGTGCCTCCCACTGGCACTCACTATCAGACCCCACCTGTAGGCAAGGCCTGGCTTAGCCTCCCATGCAGAAGGCCTTACTAAATCATACATGACATGATTGATTGATTTAATGCCAAAAAGGGGGAAATGTGCCAGACATCAGAGGTCATATGGCACTATGACAAAGCATAAAAAAGTGGGAGGGGTTAGAGAGAAAGAGTGAAACGGTGAGGGAAGGGGAAAGGAACGGAAGGCCTTACAAAATCATACATAGCATGAAAAGAGAGCCTTCCCTATAGTATTAAAAAAGAAAAGTGGTGTAAGTTGAGTATATATTTGCTCTTCTTGTTACACAGTAATGCAGAAGATAAGTGACCTGGGAATCAGTGCAACTTTCCCTTATTGTTTCTCAACATGTTTGGCTTACTGCAGAAGCACAAGTATTACAGGAGGGTTTTCCTATTTTCCCTCAAAGCTTCTATGCCAAAAAACTAACATTTTGTCAAAGTAATACACGGCAGGTTAATCTGATTAGTTCTTTCCCCTTAAACTTAATACTTCGACAACATTCTAGTTTTTTGGCTTACAAGTGTTGAGGGAAAATTAGAAAACCCTCGTGAAAAATATTGCTCGTCAGCAGAACCTGTATTTACTCTAGAAATTAACGATCTTTGGGTTTTTCAAAGAAAAATTAGGTACAAGCTGCTATTCTATTCCTGACATTTTTGTCCTTCTCTATTTGCACAGTTACACATTTACAATATAACTCATGGTATAAATGTATAAAATATCACCTCTTTACACAATACTCTTCAATAGTTCCTCCGTGCTAACACTTTAAATACACACTCCATTACAACATAACACCAAAAGAGTATCAGAAAGCTTATTGAGTTTTTACTTTTATTTATGCTATAAAATTAATTTCATATGAATACATTTTTCAAGTAAACAGACTAGTATAGTTATCCAATACTGCACTGTTGGAGCAGACACAAGAATCAGATTCCCTGAATAGAATGTTAAAAAATCCCAAGTTCAAAACAAAATGTGCAACACCTGTATAACACCACAGACGGCCTCGAGCTGCTCCCCGAGGCAGTGTACGATGACTTCATGGGCCACAACATTCAACAGGTGCATTATGAACAATAAATAATACCTTGCATGCATTAGTGAACTGCAAAGACAAAATAACAATGAAATGTTGATCAATAATAACAGTTGACGCTTGATACACATTGAAAAAGTGATATTGTAGAAATCTATATTCTGTATATTTCTATATTCTGGCTATACGAACACAAAAATACTAATCTGTTGACCATATTTTGATAAGGGATTTCCGATAGGCAAAAGAGATCAGGCATTACTACTAATCATTGATCTGGTATGCACCTCACCTGTATCAATCCAATATATATTTAGCATCAATTTTTGTGTTATATTCTGCATACCCTCTGATGGAAGAATGTAACTCCTATACAACATGGAATACAATACAGTTACTCTCTAGTGTAAGTATGCAACTATCACTGCTCTATGATACCTACAAAACATATCTCATCATACATCTCTCATCAAAACATCTCTATCATAGTTGAAAAAAAAGGGAAAAAAAACAGAACTACAGTAAAACCTCTCATATTCGGACTAATTGGGCCAAGGAGTGGTCCGAGTAATGCAAGGATCCGAATAATGGGGGGATTATATATGGGGGGATAGGAAAAAAAAAAAAAAAAAAATCTAGGTGTTTAATGTATTTTACGATTTTAATGTTTTTGGCCATTCTTTTGCTGTTGGTGACGCTTTATCATGGTACAATAGATAGGCTACTACTGCATAGGCTCGTTAACTGGATAGATTGATTTAATGCCAAATAAGGGGAAAATGTGCCAGACATCAGAGGTCATAATTATGGCACTATGGCAAAGCATATAAAGGAGAGGGGTTATAGAAAAATAGTGAAACAGTGAGGGAAGGGGGAGGAACGGAATGTTACAGCAGGATGGTTACAACAAATGAAGGATGTGGATTTGTTGGAGGAAGGCAGAGTTGTTGATTTTTTTGAGTTTTTTAGAAAAAAAATTAAAAATCCGATTTATTTGATTTAAATCGGATTTATTTGATTTTAAAACGATTTTTTTTATTTTTATTAATTTGATGTTCTACATGAAATCTAACTACTACAGGATATTGTTTAGCATATTTATAACTAAAAAGATAGAATAAGTGAATTAAAAATGCATATAACATGAATATAATAACCTATAATGCATATAACAGTACACTCAAAACTGAGGAACCGCCTCGGTACAAAGAAGGCAGCAAAACTTGTGTTCCTTTTGAAGTCCCTGAAGCAACACACTCCTCCTCATGATCATGATGATGCTTAAATTCTGTGTTGGGTCTAACCAATTAAATTAAAGTGGAATTTGTTTATTATATGCAGTTATGAGATACTTTCTTTTAGCTAACTCTGGATAATAAATATTATGAAGAAGGACTTTGTACTATTATGGGTATCTTTAGATTTATCTATACTTTTTCTTAATAATGCTAATTCCACTATACACTATACATTGATTTAAATAAAAATGTTATATAATTTTTGTTGTAGTAATAATTACTTCGGCGGTTAAACAAGAGAATAATATTTTTTGTTTGATAATCATAATGCACATTAAACTTTAGTTAATATCACTTCGGCTTTTTATAAACAAAAGTAAAATGCACATTTAACTTTTGGTTATAGTAGTGTGGCTTTTTGTACAGTACAACAAAAATATATATAATTGAGAAATAATATTTCTGCTGTGAAAACAGCCACACGGCAATTTGCTATCTAAAAGTGCCACAGTGGATTCCCCCGCACCACTCATTGTCTCATTATCATATAATACACTATTGTAGTTATAACTACAATGATAAAATTGGTGTTCATAAAGCCCATTGGCTTAATTTTCCTTCTTTCCTCTCTCGTTTCAAATAATGATAAGGTTATGCATAGGCCACTGTATACCTGGATTGCGCACGGAATGTCGGCCTGTCGCACAAGGGCCTGAAGTCGGAGGGCCGCTCGGATTTATATATATATATATATATATATATATATATATATATATATATATATATTATATATATATATATATATTATATATTTTAATATTATATATATATATATATATATATATATATATATATATATATATATATATATATATATATAATATATATAATATATATATATATATATATATATATATATATATATATATATATATATATATATATATATATATATATATATACGGATCATATAGACTGGTTTATCAGTATATATGATATACTGTAATCTTCGTAAATGTTTGTTCTATAATATTATCAAATAAAAAACAGTAAAACACGCTAAAGAAATGCCATTACGAGACTCTGAAGAAATATGCATTCACTTAAACTCTTCGCCATTTAAAACTTTGCGAGTCAACTTTTATCATGAAGGGTATCAATAGAAGCGCAAATTTATTAGCTTTCCATTGCTATATATCGTTATCTGATAAATTAATTATAACCATGCATAAATTAGCGTTAACTAATTAAATAAATCATCAATCGGGTAATTTTCCCGATTATGAGGTTATTTATTTAGTCAACGCTAATTAATACATGGTGCTAATTCATTTATCAGAAAACGAAATATATAAGTAAATAAATAACATCATCAATCGGAAAAATTACCCGATTGATGATTTTATTTATTTATTTAACGCTAATTTATGCATGGTTATAATTAATTTATCAGATAACGAAATATAGCAATGGAAAGCTAATCAAATTGCGCTTCTATTGATACCCTCATGATAAAAGTTGACTCGCAAAGTTTTAAATGGCGAAGAGTTAAGTGAATATTAAGTTCATGCATATTTCTTCATAGTCTCGTAATGGCATTTCTTTAGCGTGTTTTACTGCTTTTTTATTTGATAATATTATAGAACAAACATTTACGAAGATTACAGTATATCATATGTATATACTGATAAACCAGTCTATATGATAGTCCATAGACCACTATATCTCTTTGTTGGGCGACCCGCACTCCCGCAGGCCTCTATGCAGCCCCGCAATTCAAAACATTGTCCCGTGAACAGTCCAGGTATACAGTGGTCTATGGGTTATGATTTAAATCAGTTATTTATTTTAAAAAAATCATTTGATTTAAATCATGATTTAAATCAGTGATTAAAATCAACTTGATTTAAATCAAACAACCCTGGAGGAAGGAGATTAAATTACTCAGGGAGAAGGAGGGGGATTCCGGGAGAATGTCCAAATGTTAGAAGTGAAGAACCAAATGTTAGAAGTGACGAACAGATTCATTAGTATTGCTTATCTGTGTGATCTGTGTTATCTATGAATGACCGTGATGCATTCTCTTGTGTCTATTGAGATTACTTTTATCTCTACAAACATATAGGCACTTCATACACCTGAGCGGCATCTCCCCTGTGTGGCACTGTATGTGGGAGAGCAGGGAGGCCTTGCGGGTGCACCTCACGGGGCAGTACGGGCAAGGGAACGGCTTCTCCCCAGTGTGTGTGCGTAAATGCCGTTTGAGACAAGTGGAGATATTTGTGGCATATTCACATGAGGAACACTGATATTTCTTGTTTGTAGCTGTAATGTTCATGTTATCCCAGCCTTGTCCTTGCCCTGTCTCCTCACCATCAGTAACTTTCCCCACCTGTTGAGAATGACTAGCTTACTTTAGGAGACAATAATTATCCTCCTAACTCAGCAAAGGAGATACAAACAGACTCTTACTTTAGGAGACAACAATTATTCTCCTAACTCAGCTAAGGGCAGACAGACAGACACACAGAGAAACTATTATCAAAGAATAGGTATGCATGCCAAAAAAAAAAATTATGTTTATAAATTTGGCATCGGGTTCAAGGGAATGCAACTTATATTCACATTCACCTTCAAGTACAAATATACTTTTACTGGACATGGTGACCAAATAAGAAAAAAAATAGAAAAAAAAATGTTAAATGTCCCCACCCAAATGAAAAGTCCAAAAAACAAGGTTAAAAAATTCTTTATTATTTGTTCTCGGCTATCTTGCATACTCTGCTATAGTCTATTCATTTAAGCTGGATTCCTGGGCTGGGAGCTGCTCGATGCCTACCCGAGTTTGTAAGGACGTCGCTGGTTGGCTGATAGACTCGGGCTGGGTGGTGATGGTGGTGGTACTTGCCTTGCTGCTCCCAAAACCCTTGCGTTGCCTAAGAAAAATATTCATATTTCTTTGCTTTACTCATCTCTTACACAAGATAGGCCTATTTTGTTTGCATTAGTGAATCAGGCAGTGATTGGTCAACAATAACAAGTCATTCATAACTCAATAGGGTAAAAAATAAAGTCATGACTGAGTATCACAAGATAGGCGGATTTTTAGGTTTTCACTGCATTGAAATGTTGTACTCCTACCCGATATTACCAAGCTACCAGATGATATTCATGAAAGCTGAGCCTACCATCGTGTTCATAATACATTGTTGCATATCTTGAGCATAAAAAAATTACAGTAAGACAACACTAATATTAAGATAATTGAAGGAAAGTAAAATAGTGTATAAACATTTTTTCTTGCTTATTTTGCTTCAACTCGCTGTAACTCCATCAGTTTTGGTCGCATTAAATTTTCAAGCACTGTTTCAAAATCCTTATACTTTTCCGCTTCCTGTAGTATGTAGCACGTACCAATAAGGAAAAGAGTAGATGGTCAAAAGGGCTAAGAAAGTTAAACTACTACTGCAAACTGGCACAGTGACGGGTGAGCATTGCTCCCTATACAGGAGAGATGAGTTCTCGGGAGAGCTATCAGAGGCTCACCCGTCACGGCACCAGTTTGAAACAGTTTTACTTTCTTAGCCATTTTGACCACCTACTCTTTTTCTTATTCGTACGTGCTACATACCAAAGGAAGCGGAAAAGTATGGGGATTTTGAAACAGTGCTTGAAAATTTAATGCGACCAAAACTGATGCAGTTACAGCGAGTTGAAGCAAAAGAAGCAAGAAAAAATGTTTATACACTATTTTACTTTCCTTCAATTATCTTAATATTAGTGTTGTCTTACTGTAATTTTTTTATGCTCAAGATATGCAACAATGTATTATGAACACGATGGTAGGCTCAGCTTTCATGAATATCATCTGGTAGCTTGGTAATATCGGGTAGGAGTACAACATTTCAATGCAGTGAAAACCTAAAAATCCGCCTACTCTTGTGATACTCAGTCATGACTTTATTTTTTACCCTATTGAGTTATGAATGACTTGTTATTGTTGACCAATCACTGCCTGATTCACTGATGCAAACAAAATAGGCCTATCTTGTGTAAGAGGTGGGTTAAGCAAAGAAATATGAATATTTTTCTGAAGCAACGCAAGGGTTTTGGGTTGCGGCGAGGTAAGTACCACCACCATCACCACCCAGCCCGAGTCTATCAGCCAATCAGCGACGTCCTTACAAACTCGGGTAGGCAGCGAGCAGCTCCCAAGAATCCAGCTTAAGTGAATAGACTATAGTCAATGACACTGCTCTATAATTTAGTGGTTCATCCTTCTTCCCATTTTTGTAAATTGGCACAATATCTGCTCTCTTCCACCCCTTTGGCACTTTTCCTGTTGTTAATGAGCACTTTATTATATCATATACTGGTTCAACCAACTGCTTTCTGCACTCTTTTTAAAACATAACCCGACACTCTGTCTGGTCCTAGTGCTTTCCTCTCCTCCAATTCCTTCAACAATTCACAAACTTCCTTCTTCTCTACTTTTATTGTCCAGTCCTTTCTGAATTTTTTCATTCCTTGCTGTTCAATGAATTTTTATTCTTTTGTGAATACTTGCTGAGTTTTTATTTAAATTTCACTCATCATTTTTAGATCTTCATATATCATATTTCCTTCTTTCAGTCTCTCTACTTTGTCCTTATGCTTGATTCTTCCATTGATAAATCTGTAGAAAAGTTAGGGTTCTTCCTTACACTTTTCAACTACCGTATTTTACGGCTTATAAGACGCTGCATCTTGGAAGACGCACCCTGATTTTGGAAAGAAATTTCTTAAAAAAAAAAAAAAAAAAAAAAACAACCTAAAGGATATAAAAACATCTCTTATCTAAAGATATGAGTAAATCCATAGTATAAGTAAATAGTTTTGATGAATTCACCATGGGTTATAATTTCCAGGACTAAAAAAAGCTTGTGATACGTGTGACAGCCTGGTGGTAAATGATACATCAACACCAGCAGACGATACATCAACACTAGCTAACGATAGGTGGTGCTGTTGGTGCCAATCTGCCGAGGTGGAAGTTGCCGCGGAACGGCTCCCGCCAGTCTTGGCGGCAGTCTCATTCCAACATTCGTCTTGGAAGACGCATGAGTAATTTTCAGGGTATTTTTAAGGAAAAAAAGTGCATCTTATAAGCCGTAAATTACGGTATATCCTTCTCATAACTCTCCTCTTCCTCTCTCCTTAGGCACACATATTCATTTCTTGCTAATTTATAGTCTTCTTTATTTCTTTGTGTCCGATTTTTCTTTACTTTTTTCCATGCGTCATCCCTTATTCTCTTTGCCCTCTCACATCTTCCATTAAACCATTCTTTCTTTCCCTTTTCTCTTGGTGTATATAGTGGAATATGTTTTTCAACTCCTTTCTCATATAGGCTCAGAAAAATGTTTTTCACTTGCACATCGGTCACTCCTTTCATTTCTTCCCAGTCAATTTCTTCATAGTATATTTTCAGTTCTTCCATGTTAGTTTTTCCAGTCTCTTCTGCTCCTTGTGTACAATTCATCTTCCTCCTTTACATCCTCTTGCGTCTCCATTTCTAAGAATACAGGGTCAATTTTTCCGATGGGGCGCCCATAATTGATCTCATTTGCTAGGTCTATACCTGTTGTCAACACTAGGTCAAGTCTTGCTGGTTCGTCATCTCCCCTATATCTTGTGTTTTCTGTCACCCATTGAGTCATCGTGTTTTCCATTGTCAGTTTCAACAATCTATATCCCCAAGTATTTTCATTTCCTCCTTCAAATGTCTCCCATTTTACTTCCTTGCAGTTAAAATCTCCAACCAGCAATATCTTTTTACTATTCTTGATTATTTTGTTTAAGTACTTCAAGTGTGTGTGTGTGTGTGTGTGTGTGTGTGTGTGTGTGTGTGTGTGTGTGTGTGTGTGTGTGTGTGTGTGTGTGTGTGTGTGTGTGTGTCTGTGTGTGTGTGTGTGTGTGTGTGTGTGTGTGTGTGTGTGTGTGTGTGTGTGTTGTGTGTGTGTGTGTGTGTGTGTGTCTGTGTGTGTGTGTGAGACTGCATGACAAAAGGCACATTTCCGAATCCCTACCACAGAGTTGAGAGACTTATCATAGAAGCAAACAAGTAATATCATTGTACTGTCCCTAAAATGGTGTGTATTTGTCTCTTTATGCACCATCATTGGGATGAAAATGGAAACCAGTATATTTAGTGACAGCAAAAAGGTAAATACAGTAAAACCTCTCATATCCGGACTAATTGGGCCAAGGAGTGGTCCGAGTAATGCAAAGATCCGAATAATGGGGTGATTATATATGGGGGGATATGTATTAAAAAAAAAAAAAAAAAAAAAAAAATTCTACGTGTATATACTAGCTAGGAAATTTCGACCCCTGGGAAGAAAAAAAAAAAAAAAAAAAATCTAGGTGTAGCTACATATAGCTAGGAAATTTCGACCCCCCCAAAAAAAAAAAAATAATAATAAATAAAAAAAAATAAAAAAATAAAAAAGGAGGTCTGAATAATGTCAGTCCGAATAATGAGGGTCTGAATACGAGAGGTTTTACTGTACTGTAAAAAAAAAAAAAAAAAAAACATTTCTAGTGGAAAAAAAAGAGGTAGTTCCTCACTTCCTTGTCTCCTGAAATGTTCTCATGTGGCATTCCAGTTAGCAGAAATGCAAAAACAGTTTCATGATTTCACTTACTTAACTCTTTGTCTTGTTGTTGTTGCTTTATTGCCTGTATGCCTCCGGGTGATATTTAAATATTATTATATTATTATTATTATTATTATTATTATTATTATTATTATTATTATTATTATTATTATTATTATTATTACTACTTACCATGTGTTGGATTTGGTGTGGCTGCTGCCCTGGGTGACTGACTAGGGGCAGGGCGCCACTGTACCCTTGACTCACTGGTTCCCCTTCTTCACTCAGACCCGGCCACTGGGGAAAGCATGAAGTGACTGCATCAGAATGGTGTTGGTGTGCAAGAGAACTTAACCCCTTCACGCCCAGATCTTTCCTTTACTATAAAAAAATTGTCTGTTGTCGAGCCATAAAATTTCGAAAAGGAACTTGATATACCAAATTAGTTAGTCGACAAGGATATTAAACAGGTCATATCTATAAAATATTCCTTATATTCATTGAAAATCGTCTAATGGTACCCAAATTACAATGGAAATTACGTTCTGGGTCTCAAGGGGTTAAGTGTTGTATAAGACCCTCCCAAGACTTTAGCCTGAGAATGGTGTTGGTGACTGAAATTTAGAAGAAGCATAGTATTCCCTTCTCCTGGCATCAAATATCAGTCAGTAAGCAGCAAGGGGTCAGGATTTTTCACCACGTAAAAAAAGAAGACGACTATAGCACCACTATGGACTTGTTTGGTGTGACGAGATCCGCTGCTCTGACATGCAGCATACTTTTTCTTTCCAGAAAACTACAAAACAAAGCTTATGATCCTTCCAGCTCTTCCATGTGTTTACCTCACATAACCTATTCATGGGCTGCAGACTTGAATTTAACAGATAATTGTTTCCTTAATTAACCCTTCACGCCCAGATTTTCCTTCGCTATAAAAAAAATTGTCTATTGTTAGCCATAAAATTACGAAGTCACTTAACCCCTTGAGGCCCAGGACGTAATTTTCATTGTAATATAACCACCATACGACGATTTTAATGAACATAAGCAATATTATATAGCTATGACCTGTTTAATATCCTTGTCCATTAGCTAATTTGGTTTATATAGTTACTTTTTCATAGTTTTATGGTTAACAACAGACGATTTACATATAGCAAAGGAAAGATCTGGGCGTGAAGGGGTTAATATACCAAATTAATTAGTCAACAAGGATACTAAACAGGTCATGTCTATAAAATATTGCTTATATTCACTAAGAATCGTCTAATGATAGCCAAATTATAATGAGAATTACGTTCTGGGTCTCAAGGGATTAAAAGATGACAGACTGAAATGATGAGAATATTTCAAATCATTACTCTTACTCTCTTAATTAATACTCTCTTACTTAATTATTACTATTCTATTACTTAATTATTACTATTTTATTACTTAATTAATACTCTTACTTAATTATTACTATTTTATTACTTAATTAATACTCTCTTACTTAATTATTACTATTCTATTACTTAATTATTACTATTTTATTACTTAATTAATACTCTCTTACTTAATTATTACTATTCTATTACTTAATTATTACTATTTTATTACTTAATTATTACTCTTAGAATATTACAAATCACCCTCTTACCGCTTGTAATCCAGAAGGTCCTGCCGCCTCCACACTGTAGGACTCTTCATTGAGTGAGGGGTTGAAAGACTCTGTTGATGCACTAAGATGTGGTTTGGTATCTTCTCCCTCCCCAACAAGGTCACTCATCAAAGAATTATACTCAAATCCCATATCTGCTGCACCACTTTCACTTTCCAATTCTATCTCTTCCTCCTTGATGCCTCCACCACTTGTCACCTGAGAAATAGTTAAGAACATAAGAACATAAGAAAATAAGGAAGCTACAAGAGGCCGCGAGACCTACACGCGGTAGTTCCTGTTACCTAACACTACCTACATCCACCTTTCATCCCCATCCATGAATTTATCTAGCCTCCCTTTAAAGCTCTCTAATGACTCCGCACTAACTACCTGTCTACTGAGTCCATTCCAATCATTTACCACCCTATTTGTGAACGTTTAGTTTGGTTAAGGTCTTGGCATTCAACTTTGTTCAAGATGCTACAATTATGACAAATCTGAATATTATAAGTTGACATTTCAAAATAATTCATTGCTTATAAAACTCGTCTTCCAGGGATAAGCCACAACAGACAAGAACATTCTGTTTCAGCCACTCATACTTTCCTTGATATTGATCCTCGCCTATAACTCAGTCTTAAGAACATAAGAAAATAAGGAAGCTACAAGAGGCCGTTCCTGTTACTTAATACTACCTACATCCACATCCATGTCTGACTTGTTTCCTTTTGACAGCAAATTCTATGTACTGTCACTAGTATCATGTAAGGCTTCCTTTCTACCTATACCTCGTCTCATCTACTTCATCTTGCTATATGCTATATGCTACATCAAACTTGTAAATGTTCATCATCTCTTCCTGCAACTCATTTCCATCCAACCTCAATCAATCATAAAAAAAAACTACTTTTTTCCCACATCTCACAGAGAACCACCAACACCTGACTAGGATAAGTGACTAGGTGGACTCCAGCGGGCAACAAGATTAAGAATATTGAACACCAAATTAGCTTTTCTCCCTGGCAATAAGAACATAAGAACATAAGGAAGCTACAAGAGGCTGCGAGACCTACACGTGGTAGTTCCTGTTACTTAACACTACCTACATCCACCTTTCATCCCCATCCATGAAATTGTCTAGCCTCCTTTTCAAGCTCCTTATTGACTCCGCACTAACTACCTGTCTACTGAGTCCATTCCAATATTTACCACCCTATTTGTGAACCAGTTTTTCCCTATTTCCTTTTTAAATCTACGCTTTTCCAGTTTGAATCCGTGACTATACAATACAAGATCAAGATGCAGATTAAACTTGTTCAAAGATTTAAGTCAAATTTCAATTACCTCATTTTGACTTCCTGCTATGGGTTTCAAGGGGTCCAATCCTTGTTCAATGCCCCGCTGTTCAGATCTGGTGCAGCTTGGAATGTCTGTACTAGCTTGCCAATGTTCACTATGGGTTTGCTTTGGGTTCACTTTATCATGCATGCCATAGCTATTCGTGTGCTCCTCCACCCCACTGCCTCTCCTTGATGATGATGATGAGTGAGATGAAGCAACAGATGAATCAACAAGAGCCATTTCTTTCTGATTGGATGACCTCTCTTCATCTTGTCTTGGTCGCTTTGGGCTCGGGCTGCTGCTGTTAGAAGTGTCTCGGGTCTGCCCTGGTCTTTTACTGCCACACGGAGGTTCATCAGGGACAGCCAGGCCTTTTATTTCCAGTAATTCCGCAGCTCTGATAAGCTGGGCCAGGTCACTCTGACTCACATTCACAACACCTGCATACATGTAATTCAGCAACGCTTCCATGTTCTTGCACTGCACATCCTTGATAACGATGACAGGATGCTTACAAGGAGTCCTCTCAAACATCTTGTGAAAATAGTCACTACAAGTTGATAACACTAGTTTGTGAGCTGGATAAAACTTTCCATCACAAGCTATTGTAACATCTGAGTACAACTCCTGAAAAGACATAAAAGTTGAATAAATCTTTAATTCATGTAAAAGTTTGGTACCTAATCAATCATGCCATATCAATCATAAGCCCACTAAGACATTGCAGGTCATAGATTTCTGCAAAGCAAATATTATCAACATAAAATGAGGCCCTCATCCATTATAATCTCCGTTTTTATCAGAAAAATTTGGATTTTCTGGATTTGACGTTTTCTGCAAAATCCACGATATCCGAAACAATAGTTTCTCTTTCCAAATCAAACTAATGAGTCAATGGCTGAAACCATTCAACAGTTGCTAAAGCTCTTCTTTGCCCCTTGACTCAAGTTTCACTGCTGGTCTCATATTATATTATGACATTCCATGCATGAGGTGAAAGCTGTAGAAAGCAATGTATTATCTACCAGGGAAATTCAAATAACAGTGATAAAAAAAAAACTTGTTTTTATGACCTCATGGCGTAGCTAAGTGTTTTGAGTCAAGAAAAAAAAAATGTGTTTAGCTAATGAAATTTTTTTTTTGAATTAAATGAGAAATACTCATAATGTAATGAAAATCAAATATCAGGAGTCACTGAGCAGCGTACCAATCACAACCCATCGCATACAATGTCTTAGTTGCCATCACTGCCATACTGTGCCTGATAACATGTACGTACATCTTTTTATTATGATCAGTCATCATGATTACCTCCGCCAACGAAGTTGGAGGGAGGTTATGTTTTCACCCCGATCTGTCTGTTTGTTTGTTTGTTTGTATGTTAGTGTACAGGATTTCTCGAAAAGTTACGAATAGATTTGGACCAAACTTGGTATACCAAGTCCATTTGGTATAAGAAGAACTGGTTTAATTTTGGATGAAATTGAATCACAACTGTTGCCATGGCAACCAATTGATGAAATATTCGGGCGGAGGTATGCGCTCTACTGAGTGCCCCCCCCCCCCCCCCTAGTTGTGAGTGTTTTATCATAATTACATGAGTGTATATCATAATTTTATTAAATTCTACATATGTATTGTGATTTCTAGGTAGTACAGTATATACATTAGAGGATTTGAATAGAAAGCAAAACTGAGTTTGTCAGTGGGTAAAAAGGATGACTTTGGGGAAAGTTTTGGAACTAATAATTAATCATGAAACTGATGCTCTCAGTTTTTTGCTATCTATGTTTAAAGTATCTGTTATGCATAACAATTAATGACTTGAAAGTTTTTGTGATCTAGTCTTACCGCATCCCGAACTGTTGACAGCATGTGACAAAAGGTTGAACTGTGGCTGTTCCACGCCAGTGACAGCATTCCATCCACCATTTTGCTGGGACAAGTGCCTGAAATGTAACATCTCATAAATATGGTTAACAAAATACTAAATATGTCTTATGCATAATTATAAGGGGGAATGAAATTACAGTAAACCCTCGCTTTTACGGACCTCTATATAACAATTTCCTGCTTTAACAAACTTTTTCTGCCAGTCCGATATATGTAGAGATTTACCGAATAAGTTCGGTAAATGCGGGGTTTGGTTCGGTGGTGGACTGGCCGAACATGTACACGCAGGTCAGTCGAAGGCAGTGAAAACAAAGCCGACCCAGAAAAATGCCCACAAACATGCCCACAAAAAAGTGGATAAAAAAATGAAGAAATGAAGAAAAACATGTGAATAGAACCTAACTTATCTTAAAAAAGTGAATAAATTAAGAAATATAGGTGAATTAAACCTATCCAAACCTAGCCTAACCTCACGTGCGGTACCTGAATTAGATAAAATCATAAAAAACCCATACTGGCATAGCCTACACTATATGATGCCATAAATCCTCTGGGTATGGTAAGATTGCAACCTAAAGAAACGGCAATAAAAGAAATAAATACCAAATCTTGATATTCTTTTCAACTATCCATCCCAACATATGTGTTCCCGTTGCTATACATAAGAACATATAATAATTATAAAATAATAATAATGTAAAACACAGACACACACTACACTAAGATATATGAATTGATTAATGACGTATAAGAAATTAGCTGAAAAAGACCGGATAATTTACAGTTTCGCCCAACCAACGATTTTCTGAGGCGCCTTATGTTTTTCTGGTGTGTTTTTATGTGTTTTGAATGAATCTGCTAACCGTTTCTGTTGCAATTTTTTTTTTTTTAGGAAGATAGATTAGTTTTTTGTTTTGTTTTTTTAAGTTAGGTAAAGGTTAGGTTAGGTATAGATTAGGTATGGGTTAGGTTAGGTATAGGTAAAGGTAAAGGTTAGGTTAGGTTTAGGGTTTTTTTTTTTGGTTTTTTTTGTCATTTTTGCAAAAAAAAAAAATAATAATTTAATTGCGACAGAAACGGTTAGCAGATTCATTCAAAACACATAAAAACATAAGGCACATCAGAAAATCGTTGGTTGGGTGAAACTGTAAATTGACCAAAAGACCTGCTAACAATAATACAAGGAGAGATCGGCTGGATATTTGAGGTGACCCAAGGAGAGATGATGTTTGCATAACAAAGAAGTATTGCTTTCACAATAGAGGTATAGATGCCTGGATTAGAATAAAGAGGGGGAAATAAGCAGTTTCAACCAAACTCCCTATTGACTTTCCTGACCAAACTCGGGAAGCTGCTACCCTAGACCCCCCTGCGGTAATTATGGAGGAGAGTTTCACGTTCGTTTTCAGAGACACCAACTACTTTTTCTTGGCCTACAATAGGTGCTTGTTCTAATGGTGCTAGTTTTATTTTGCGTAAAAAAAAAAAAATAAAAAAAAAAAAAAAAAAAAATTAAACCTAACCTAACCTTATGTTTTAATGAAACCTAACCTAACCTAACCTAACCTAACCCAACCTAACCTAACCTTACAGGTTTTAAAGAAACCTAACCTAACCTTAACCACAAAATATAAATCTTTTTTTTTTTTTTTTTTGGTTTGCGCAAAATAAAGCTAGCACCATTAGAACAAGCACCTATTGTAGGCAAAGAAAAAGTATTGGTGTCTCTGAAAACGAACGTGAAACTCTCCTCCATATTAACCCGCAGGGGTCTAGGGCCGCAGCTTCCCGAGTTGGTCAGAAGTCAATAGGAGTATTGTTGAAACGCTTATTTCCTCTTTAGGTATTGGAAGAGAGTTTCACGTTCGTTTTCAGGACCACCACTACTTTTTCTTGCTCTACAATAGGTGCTTGTCTAATGGTGTAGTTCTTATTTGCGCAAAAAAAAATAAAAAAAAAAAAATAAAAAAAAATAAACCTAACCTAACCTTATGTTTTAATGAAACCTAACCTAACCTAACCTAACCTAACCTAACCTAACCTAACCTAACCTAACCTAACCTAACCTAACCCAACCTTACAGGTTTTAAAGAAACCTAACCTAACCTTAACCACAAAATATATATTTTTTTTTTTTTGGTTTGCGCAAAATAAAACTAGCACCATTAGAACAAGCACCTATTGTAGGCCAAGAAAAAGTAGTTGGTGTCTCAGAAAACGAACGTGAAACTCTCCTCCATATTAACCCCCCCGGCTAGTTCACTAACCTAACCTGGGCATTGTTTACGTAACCTTACCTCCTTGGGGGAGTTTCGCCCCATCAGACCCCCCTTGTTATTTATCATTTCCGACGTCTGGTGTAGGGGTTAGAAATACTCCTTATGATGAGAACGAAACGTTCAGGATACTTAAAACCAGCAATCGTGTATTAGTTGTAACTGTACATACTTTATACCGGACAGATAGAGGCAGGCCCTGTATGCTACGATTAGCTAAATACATACAATATAGTTATTATGGCACAGTTTGAATCAAGAGACTCACACTCCGTCCTGCAGGGCTGACCAAGACATCAATAATAAAGAAGGGCAATATTTCAGAGGGTCGTCAGTCCTGTGAGTTCAGTAGCCGATCAGCTGTTGTTGTTTGGTCGGCTGTTTTCATCGGCTCTCCCAAGTCCCGTGCCTCCTCTCGCTGTTTGGTGTTGTTATTTTTTCTTTCCTCTTCTATTAGTTACTATTTTCTCTAAGTCTCTTTGATGTATTTCTTATTCTTTCCTCTAATTTTTCCAATCCACCTCAAATATGGAACTCAGTCAGAGAGCTTCACAGAGAGGTGTCACTCGGGCCGCGCCATTTTGGATTTTGAACAATTGGCGCCACTATGCGGATGGAGACTTCCGTCAAAAGTGTCACAATGCTTATATCATTACTGTGCACGGTGTTGTGCCTTTTCAATACCCCAAGACGCAAATATATGTAGTATTAAGTTAAAATAATGAACTGAAGTGATATTGATGGATGTATTTTTTTTTATTACACCTTTTGTTCCTTTTGTATTCCATACCAAAGCCCCGTCATTCCAATAAATTGTCTCCAATCTCAATACCCTCTCCCCCCTACACACACATTTTGTTTTGGCTGAAGTCAAAATGGGTGGGTGGTGATGGGTAATGGGTGAGTGAATGGGTGGGAGTGATGGGTAATGGGTGTGGGGCAGTGGCGTACCCAGAAAATTGAAAAGGGGTGGCAAATAAAATAAAAATAAATATATATATATATATATATATATATATATATATATATATATATATATATATATATATATATATATATATATATATATATCATAGACCACTGTAGATATAATGGTCTGTGATATCTATATATTTATTTATTTATAATAAATATATTTTATTATTTATATTTTGCAAAGGGGGGGGCCATGGCCGCATGCCCCCCCCCTTCGGTACGCCACTGGTGTGGAGTGATGGGTGAGTGAATGGGTGTGGGGTGATGGGTAATGAGTGGGGGAATGGGTGGGGGGTGATGGGTAATGGGTGAGTGAATGGGTTGGGGTGATGGGTAATGGGTGAGGGAATAGGTGGGGGTGATGGGTAATGGGTGAGTGAATGGGTTGGGGGTGATGGGTAATGGGTGAGATAATGGGTTGGGGGTGATGGGTAATGGGTGAGTGAATGGGTGGGGGTGATGGGTAATGGGTGTGGGGTGATGGGTGATCGTGAATGGGTGTGGGGTGATGGGTAATGGGTGAGGGAATGGGTGGCGGGTGATGGGTAAAGGGTGAGTGAATGGGTGGGGGGTGATGGGTATATGGGTGAGTGAATGGGTTGGGGGTGATGGGAAATGGGTGATTGATTGATTAAATGCCAAAAAGGTGAATGTGCCAGACAAGGGAAATGGGTGAGTGAATGGGTGGGGGGTGATGGGTAATGGGTGAGTGAATGGTGTGTGGTGATGGCTAATGGGTGAGTGGAGGAATTCCCTCCCTTCTTTGATTCCTTATTTCTAATTCCTCGTCAGTTCCTCTTCTGACTCTCTTCATCCCTCCAATTTCTTCCTTACTCCTTATTCCTCCTTTCCTTCTCTCATATCTCCTTCCTTCCCACTCGCCCACCTTCCATTATCACCCCATCATCACCAAAAGGAGGAGCGATTCCCCCTTTATCTGCACGGGCGACTGTCAGTGCAGACTCCCTCCGCTAGGATCGCTGTCGTCCATGAAATAAAAATGGCGCGCCATGTTATATCGTCCTGACACCTCTAATTGAAGCTCTCTGACTCAGTCACGACAGTTGTACTTTGATTAGTCCCCCCTCACCTCGACCTAGCCTACCCCCCCCCCCACCATCTCTCTCTCTCTCTCTCTCTCTCTCTCTCTCTCTCCTCTCTCTCTCTCTCTCTCTCTCTCTCTCTCTCTCTCTCTCTCTCTCTCTCTCTCTCTCTCTCTCTCTCTCTCTCTCTCTTCAAATAGAATGTTCAGTTTTATGTACTGATTGTACTCCATGCGTGTTTTGTTCTTGTATGTAAAATAAATAAATAAATGGATAAATTAAAAAAAACATATTCTATATCGATTCCTGCAGTGACCGCTTAAATTTGCTGATGCCAAGGCCAGTGTATAGGCTATAATTAATTATATACTGGCTACGGTAGGCATATATAGCTAAGCCATAATAGCATTGACATAAGCTAATGGTATCTATCCTCAAGCTTGTAGGTGGCGAAAAATTACGGATCTACTTAAGACAGGTTCACACTGGGCTTTTTTCGGCACTTTTGTAGCGCGGGGAAGTCGGCCTCTTGCGGGCTAGTGCGGAGATTACGTTCACACACGCAATTCGTTCCGGGAAAAAAATCATCTTCTTCTTGTGACCTTTTCTGCTTAGTATCGCCAAAGAGGCAAAGACACTCTACGTTGTAGTGTCTTTGGTATCGCTTTGTAGGTTGTCTGTCAAGCTCGTGCTGACGACCAGGGGTCGTCCCTGACTTCCCGTGCCTGACCTGCAGGGTCAGGGGTCACGTCGCGCTACAGGGGCTAGGGGCTAGGGGCTGGCTTGTGTGTATTTGGAGCGCGAAAGATAAGTTTTCGCGCACTTTATTATGAAGTAGTATTGATAGTTTCATTTTTTCCTTGATATCATCTACTAAATCAAACCCCAAGTCTAACCTAACATAATCTGAATTAAACTAACAACCATTTCTGGCTGTAGCTAAAACGGAAAATTTTCGGTATTATATGTATCGCCATTGGCATGGAAATTGGGGAAATTAGGATTCAAATTAAGGATGAAAAGATCTGCACGATGATGTAAGTTAAATATATTAGTTTTTAGTGCCCAATACCGAAATTATACCAATAATTGGGGTGACTGGGAAGAGGGTGGTGCTGGCTTCTGCGTTTGTTTGAATTTGGCGCGCGAAATTCTCGGCCGCTCGGCCGATAAAAGACCGATCGAGCGGTGTGTGATTTTTTTTTTAAACATAGGGCAATCATGACTCCCAGCCCAAGTCCCAGACCTCTTCTCCGACTTCCCCGCGCTACAAAAGTGCCGAAAAAAGCCCAGTGTGAACCTGCCTTTATGGAACTATAAACTACAGTATAGTAGGTACAGATAAAACGATTTGGGCAACAGTTTAATAGTAGCCAGTCACTTATTAATCTTATTTCTATGAGTAAAATATATAGAGCCATACTATTACGTATACCACATACACACTTGCTCGCACATACTTAATTAGCTACCGTAGATAACACTAAAGTCGCCAGGACAACGTTTTTTTCTATTTACAGATGTCAGGGGGCGTTAATAGTTACATTTCTACATCCATGATTTCAGGAAAGTATAGAAGGTGCTATCTGGAGAGTATGTTACATTTTGTGTCTTCATCTGTGTCATAGTATGGTTATAAATGATCAAATTACAAAAATATCAACCGAGTGGCGACCTACACTAAGATCGCCAGCTAGTGTTTATGTTCTGAGTGTCCTCCCGCCGTCGTCGTTGCCCGAAAAAAAACGAGTAGCGAAATTTGAAACCGTATATACTTGCAGCTACAAAGCATAAAACAACACTGAAACAGGGTAGATTATACAGTCATGATATAAACTACTGTGTTTCATCTTCAGTGGCACTTACAAATCAGTAGTGATGCTATAATTCGTAATATTTGGCGCCTGGCGACATTAGGGCAGGTGGCGACTAAAGTGTTAACTAGTACGGTAGCTACCACTGGTTGTCGCTATTCGTATAATATATTATCTTTTATTTGCTTTAGTACACTCTTAGAAAAAAAGGGTAGGAAAAGGGTAGAAAAAAGGTATTTGTAGTGATGAAATACTGCTACCCTTTTTCTACCCTTACAAATATACCCTTTCGGATCGACGCAAATATACCCTTTTCCAACCTTCTCGTCTAAATAGGGTAAATAAAGGGTAGATGAAGGGTATAATCGGCAGCATGTATACCCTCCAGCCTGGACATAGGGTTTAAAAAGGGTAGTGATGGTGCGATGTAACAATTCTACCCTTAATATACCCCCCATTTCTGAGAGTGTACTTAAGTTCATTTCCTCATATGTCTGAATATTATGCTGTTGTTGTTTTTCCTGTGTACCTTCAGGTGAGAATAAAATTATTATTATTATTATTATTCTGAGAAGTCGAACTGCTAAAAATCAATGAACACTAATCAATTATGGCCAGGAGTCACGCAACTAACCAATCCACACTAATCAATAATATTATTAAGGTAAGGATTTTGAGTCACACAACGAAGCAGTCCACGTTAATCAAAAGGTTGCGTGCCACTACCGGTCAATATTCCACATGCCTTCCACTCTAAAAGGTCTAAATGGCACGACACACTTTCAAAACCTCCACCATGCCTTTCTTGCTTCTTTAATCAACAAGTAAGGTGAAGGGCGAGGAGAAGCATGTTTTCTTGGCCAGGTCTGGAATGCGTGAGGGTGAATGAGTGAGTGAGCGAGTGAGGTGAGTCATCGAGGGTGTGTATTATAATAATAATATATAATAATAATAATAATAATAATAATAATAATAATAATAATAATAATAATAATAATAATTTTACTATCGCCCGGAGGCAAAAAAAAAAAAAAAAAAAAAAAAAAAAAAAAAACAAAACAACAAAATAACAAGACAAGGAGTTAACTTAAGTACTAGAGCAAAACAAAACAAAAATAATATAGGCATAATATAGGCATAGGTTATGTATGCACGTCCAGCCATCAACCCCTTCACACCTAAATCTTTCCTTTGCTATAACAAATTGTATGTTGTCGAGCCATAAAATTACGAAAAGTAACTGAATATACCAAATTAGTTAGTGGCCAAGGATACTAAACAGGTCATATCTATAACACATTGTTTATATTCACTAAAAATCGTCTAATGGTACCCAAATTACACAATGGAAATTACGTTCTGGATCTCAAGGGGTTAACAGTAAACAATAGGCCGAAGGAGAATAAATGAAGTGGGGGCGAGGAGATAAAGCATACAGGCCGAAGGAGAATAAATGAAGTGGGGGCGAGGAGATAAAGCATACAGCCGAAGGAGAATAAATGAAGTGGGGGCGAGGAGATAAAGCATACAGGCCGAAGGAGAATAAATGAAGTGGGGGGAGGAGATAAAGCATACAGCCGAAGGAGAATAAATGAAGTGGGGGCGAGGAGATAAAGCATACAGGCCGAAGGAGAATAAATGAAGTGGGGGGAGGAGATAAAGCATACAGACCGAAGGAGAATAAATGAAGTGGGGGCGAGGAGATAAAGCATACAGGCCGAAGGAGAATAAATGAAGTGGGGGCGAGGAGATAAAGCATACAGGCCGAAGGAGAATAAATGAAGTGGGGGCGAGGAGATAAAGCATACAGGCCGAAGGAGAATAAATGAAGTGGGGGCGAGGAGATAAAGCATACAGACCGAAGGAGAATAAATGAAGTGGGGGCGAGGAGATAAAGCATACAGCCGAAGGAGAATAAATGAAGTGGGGGCGAGGAGATAAAGCATACAGACCGAAGGAGAATAAATGAAGTGGGGGCGAGGAGATAAAGCATACAGACCGAAGGAGAATAAAGGAAGTGGGGGCGAGGAGATAAAGCATACAGACCGAAGGAGAATAAATTAAGTGGGGGAGAGGAGATAAAGCATACAGGCCGAAGGAGAATAAATGAAGTGGGGGAGAGGAGATAAAGCATACAGACCGAAAGAGAATAAATGAAGTGGGGGAGAGGAGATAAAGCATACAGACCGAAGGAGAATAAATGAAGTGGGGGAGAGGAGATAAAGCATACAGACCGAAGGAGAATAAATTAAGTGGGGGAGAGGAGATAAAGCATACAGCCGAAGGAGAATAAATGAAGTGGGGGAGAGGAGATAAAGCATACAGACCGAAGAGAATAAATGAAGTGGGGGAGAGGAGATAAAGCATACAGACCGAAGGAGAATAAATGAAGTGGGGGAGAGGAGATAAACATACAGACCGAAGGAGAATAAAGAAGTGGGGGAGAGGAGATAAAATAGACCGAAGGAGAATAAAGAAGTGGCGGAGAGGAGATAAAACATACAGACCGAAGGAGAATAAAGGAAGTGGGGGGAGGAGATAAAGCATACAGACCGAAGGAGAATAAAGGAAGTGGGGGGAGGAGATAAACATACAGACCGAAGGAGAATAAATGAAGTGGGGGCGAGGAGATAACAGCATACAGACCGAAGGAGAATAAATGAAGTGGGGGCGAGGAGATAAACATACAGACCGAAGGAGAATAAATGAAGTGGGGGAGAGGAGATAAAGCATACAGACCGAAGGAGAATAAATGAAGTGGGGGCGAGGAGATAAAGCATACAGACCGAAGGAGAATAAATGAAGTGGGGGAGAGGAGATAAAGCATACAGACCGAAGGAGAATAAATGAAGTGGGGGCGAGGAGATAAAACATACAGACCGAAGGAGAATAAGGGAAGTGGGGGAGAGGAGATAAAGCATACAGACCGAAGGAGAATAAGGGAAGTGGGGGAGAGGAGATAAAACATACAGACCGAAGGAGAATAAAGGAAGGAAGTGGAGGGGAGGAGATAAATAAAACATGATAAAACGCTGAGTTGCATAGGATGAGGATAATAAATAGAGAATATCACTATAGTGCAGAGCCATAGATAGAGACGGTTACCTATCTATCTATCTATCCCTATCTACGCTCTGTCATAGTGATAAGAGCGTGACCCTCAAAGCTCTATATCAGCATGAGGTCCGAGAGAGGGGGCGACGGGCAGGCCGATAATGTGACCACTCCTTATCTTGTTGTGAGGAGTCAAGTCGGTCACAGAGAGAGAAGTGGGACGGCAGCGGACTGGTAGTGTGAGGCTGGTTATTCTACATTCACACAGCCGGGTCTCTTTGGCCATGAGGGGACATTTACAACAGGTATGTCAAAATGTGGGTTCTCCGTAGCGGCTTAATAACCTGTGACTGCTAAGGCGTTCTGAAGGACACACGTATACACACACACACACAAACACACTACATACATACACACAAACACACTACACACACACACATACTTCGCCAGCGGGATGAGTGTTGCGTGACGCCGTGCATTATGGCTACGTATTGAGGCATTGGCTGTGTATGTGTGTGTGTGTGTGTTGTTGAAGCACCCTCGGTGCACCCAACTTTGCACCTTTAAAGGTGCAAAATCTGTGACATTTTTGCATCTTTAAAGGTGCAAAGTTACATCTTTTTTTCTTAGTGTGTAAGGTCTAAATCCGGTCCTGCCTTCATTAAGTATCAAGGAATTGGTCTGTCTTCATCAGGGATACGTTATACATTTATTGTTTCCTCTCTCTCTCTCTCTCTCTCTCTCTCTCTCTCTCTCTCTCTCTCTGAGGAAAAAAAAAACCCTGCGGAGCCTCAACAAGCAAACACAAATTAAAGGTAGGAAAGAAAACGAAAGTACTCACGCGTGCGATAAATATTTCTGGTGATTACCTCGTCCTTGGTAGTATTGTGGTTTGAGACGGTTTCAGATTCAGATTCAGTTTCTCACCAGTGGTTCGATCATTACATCCCCACCCGCCTCCCGCCTCACCACGAGACCTTGCTGTGTGTGATTCATCGATTTATTATCCTGGAACCTAATAAAAACATAACGCAATAATATATTATGAACTTGCTGATTTACTGCAGGGTACAACTTAGGTATACATGGATCATATAGATAGACAGACAGACAGACAGACAGATAGATAGTCAGGCAAACAGACAACAAATGCACTGACGTACAGAAACACAGAAAAACACATACAGAGAGAGAGAGAGAGAGAGAGAGAGAGAGAGAGAGAGAGAGAGAGAGAGAGAGAGAGAGAGAGAGTTATACAGACAGAAAGAGAGATAGATGGACAGATAGATAGCCGGGTAGGTACAGTACTACATACTTCAGATTACTTAGATTAATAGACAGATAAATCGATAGACATACTTGAGTACGTACCTGCACATACATACGTACGCACGCGCGCACACACGCCCTTAATATGATGTATGACACATTAAAATCTGTTAATAATTTATATCAACGCGTTTCTTTCTATTCGTGTGTAGGTAGCTTGAGTACGGAACACGCAGGTAGTGATGGAATGTTTCGTGCTCGGGCAATGCTTGCATTATATAATGAGCCTGTTGTTTTATTGATACAGGCTTTTTTCACATGTAACTATGATTTATCTATATTTTCTTTTTATAATGAAAATATAACACTCTTTATATCTTTTGATATTTATGTAGTAAAATTATATATAGAAAGTGCAAATTGCTCCTCGTTTAAACGCTGGATCAGCCGAGCAAGCAGTGCACGCTTCCCCAGCCAGTGCAGCCACCGCCAAAGATATTCTGTAGTAACTACTATAGGTACGTTACCTGCCAGGTGGGATTCATAATTGTCTCCTACATAAGTGCTGGAAACAGTAATACTATAGTGTCGACCGCGCCTATCACATCCCACTGTCTACAAGTCTGTAAGTACAACTCCCGGCAGGAAGCTGCCACTATCTCGTTCCTGCTGGGAGGGACATGCTGCTGTGCGCACGTGCTAAGGGCACTGCAGCATTCGTCCCTGCTCCACAACTCCAGATAGAACCATGTTAATACGTTAGTGCAGTAGATATATACATTATTTACACACTATATATAGTTCTCTCCCCCTTGTATCACCACGTATATCTATATAAGAGGTGATGAGTTACAAGGGTAGGTCTATACACATCGATCACCGAGTAGAACAATGATGATGATAAGCCTTGAAGTGCGCTGATGGTAATAAAACACATTTCAAATGATCACTAACACCATCTGAATTAACAATGTAAATTAAATGATTGAGTAATGACTAGTACGTAGCCTACGCGGTACATACTACATGGAGACATTTACAACAGGTATGTCAATTATGTACATGTAGGTAAAGGTGGCAGCATTACACACACACACTTAAACACACTGACGCTGTGTAAGATTGAGAGGCTGCTCGCAAGCACACTTGTCATTCATCTTGTGTAACTCATGCACTTTTGTATTTCTGAGCTGAATCATTCAAGCTTTTTTGTCTTGTTTAATGAATCTGATACTCCATAAGGTACCGTCAATAACACTATGGTCGCCACACTGCACTAATGTCGCCAGGCGCCATATATTACGAATTTCACCACTAAAGCATCACTACAGACTTGTATGTGCCACGGAAGAGGCATGCACAGTAGTTTATATTATGTACCTGTCTTTAGTGGCACATACAAGTCTGTAGTGATGCTAGAATTCGTAATATATGGCGCCTGGCGACCTTAGTGCAGTGGCGACTATAGTGTTATTGACGGTAGCTCGTATTCTGCACGGAACACGGCAGGGAACATCTGTGGTGCCAAACAATAACAGAATTTCATCAGCGATCGCCTTTACTTTTTTTCCGAAATCCTTCTTTCACAAAGTAGTACATGTAGCAAAGGTATACAGAAGGCAACCGAAAATACGTCTCCCTTCTTGTCTCAGGAGCACTTCACCACAGGTGCTGGTACAGAGGTACACCGAAGAATTCCTTTGTGTCTCAGTGCCACATGCAGATTCAGGGCCTTGCCACCTTCTCTCCATAATGAGGTGGTGTTCTTGCAGGTGTGGGTTGCGGTGGCAGCGACTGCAGCAGTGGTGGTGGCGGCGACTGCAGTGGCAGACGAAGAGGTGAGAAGGGATCAAGGATACTATATACTCTTGTATTATCCGTGGAAATGATGGTGCTGGATGGTTAACAGATGATAGTGACGATGTGTTGACTGTTCCTTCCTGCTCGACTGACGGGGTGATGCAGCTTTTGTTTGGGATCAGTCTGAATGACCCGCTGATATACGTTGACAGTTCGTCGTGTGCTATTGTCTTTAAATGCACTTTTTGCTTCCTCATTGATATTATCAAAGAACAAACAGTTCATTGTGTTTCGGGCGATCATTGTTGGAGTGTCGTGTGGGAGTATACCTGCGTGCACCCCTTGTGTATTGCCGAGCACGTGGAATGTTGTGGAAAGCCCCAGGCGGTACTTCGATATGTAATTGGGACAGCTCGTATAAATCTCATCATGCTTTAATAGTGTTAGTCACTTATTGGCTTCGTAGAATATTTATGTTACTCTTTATCACGCTATATTCTTGCGAAAAAATAGAAAAATTCTCCGTTACAAGAAAATACAGTAACAACGTGATCACTGATATGTAACTCCAAGCGTCCTTCTTGGGACACGTCAGACACGTCACGATAGAGGCTGTGCGGTTTGGATTTGAGGACATGTGGTTAGTCACTCCTCTGTCCTCCACTCTCATTCCCTTTTATTTCAGTTTCAGAATAAATGACTACACTGACTATGGTGAATGCAGGTACATTGAATACTGTGAACACAACATGGAGATCGAGAGGTCTATATACACTATACAGCTCTATGGAAGCATAATCTATAGTTGTGTTTATTATGAAGTTTCCTGTCTGAGTCCTGACATTTCTCTGTATCCGGTGATTAAAACATGACTTTACTGCGATTGGGTGTACAAGGTTTTCAGGCTGTTGTTGTTGTTTTCTATTGCCCCTCCCACAAGGAAGAGCACGGGCTAACTATGAGACCGTCGGAGATATTCAATGAGTCACAAGGATTAGCGTGGTGGTGGGTAATTAGAGCACAAGGCTAGGAGCGTAGGGAGAGGGGATGAATTTTCAGGCTTGCGAGTGTGTTTTTATGCAGCACGTGCGAACATTGCCACAGGGGCGTGCTTGGGGTGCGCTGCGTGCCTTCACAGAGCCTCGGCGCCCACGCTCGACCACCTTCGGGTACATCTTCGTTGTGGTTTTCAACTGTTATGAAGGAATATTTTCTCCTCGTCATACTTCCTTACGGCCTTGTGAGTGACGATGCGGTGGGCTTTACTGGTCGTCTGCAGTATGCAAGTAACTGTATATACCGGGTGACTAGGCACAGGATGAGACAAGGGGAGTTAGTTATACTGAAAGATTAACAGACCATCTATCAAAAAGTCAATTATTAAAGTCTATTAAAAGGCAATTGATCTAGAGTTACTGAATCAAGGGCTGTGTGGCCGGGACTCGTAATTAAACCCTTAAGACCCAGAACGTAATTTCCATTGTAATTTGGGTACCATTAGACGATTTTTAGTGACTATAAGTAATATTTTATAGATATGACCTGTTTAGTATCCTTCTCCACTAACTAATCTGGTTTATTTAGTCACTTTTCGTAATTATATGGCTAACAACATACAATTTTATATAGCAAAGAAAGATCTGGGCGTGAAGAGGTTAATAGTGCTGCTTCTGTTAATACTGCAATAACTTAGTGGTGATGATGATGATAAAAGTGATAACAATGTTAATAATAACTATGTAAATACTAATGATAATACTAATAATAATGATCATGCTAATAATAATAACGATAAAAAGTATAACCTGAAGAATGATCCGACAGACACGAAGCCACCACATGCCTGAGGAAGGTAACGTGAGAGGCATGACTAGGCGCGTGACGCTGCTGGAGGCGACGGAGATGTCCATGTCCCGCCTGGCCGCTCGGGTGGAGGCACTGGAGGGCAACGGGGCGGCGGAACGGCTGGACACTGTGGACAGGCGGGTGGCGGCGCTGGAGGAGGAAGCAGCCATGGTTATCCTCCTGAATTCCCGCCTCCGAGACGTGCAAGCCGAGCAGCATCTTCTGAGGGAGGATTTGGCCAGCGTGCGGCGAACTGTTAGGCGATGCAACCGAGGTGCGTGAAGGGTCGGGGTAAACTCTGGAACTCTTTTTCTGTTTCCATTTTTCCACCTTCCTACGACTCAAATCTTTTCAAGAGAGGAGTGATAAGACACCTCCCGAACTAAATTAGCCCACCTCCCTTTCTTTATTCTCTTCCTGTCTTCTTTATAGGGATTGACAACTAAGCGGTCGGGCTTTATTATACCTATTATTTTTTGCCCTTGGCCAGTCCTTTGTGATGTAAATAAAAAAGGGTTCGCTTCCCTTCGTGAGAGGCTAAGAGGTGTTTGTATGGCGCAGACTGATACACACACTCTCTCTCTCTCTCTCTCTCTCTCTCTCTCTCTCTCTCTCTCTCTCTCTCTCTCTCTCTCTCTCTCTCTCTCGCCTTTTACTTCAGTGTTGCTACTGTTCTTCTTTTCCTCTTTATCGTTATTATCATTATTATCATCACTATTATCATCATCACTATTATCATCATCACTATTATCATCATCACTATTATCACCATCACCAACATTGTCATTTCTGCTGTTGTCTTTGTTGCTAATGGTAACACTGAGTTCAACAACCATTCTCGGGTGCTGTGCTTAGCAACGTGTTCCAGTGATGCATAATAAGCCGCGGCGGATGCATTCAGGAAGTGTTGAGGGCCGCGCATTCTTCATCGCCAGGCGCCCTTCTGATTCCATGATGTAACACTCACCCACTCAATGACAACACAAGAGGATGTGATGGCATGTTACGCCCTGTCTCCTTGATTTGCTGGAGTGATGAGAGAGAGAGAGAGAGAGAGAGAGAGAGAGAGAGAGAGAGAGAGAGAGAGAGAGAGAGTGTGTCATGGTAGGGTGTGTGTGTGTGAAGGGGGTCATGTTGATACTAAAGGTAGGAGTGCCTCTTCAATGAACAGAACAGCTTTTGCGCACGCACACACACACACACACACACACACACACACACACACACACACACACACACACACACACACACACACACACACACGCACGCACACGTTGAAAGAAAGACTGGATAAATCTAGATACGGAGACGGGACCACACGAGTGTAGCTCAGGCCCTGTAAAACACAACTAGGTAAATACAACTAAGCAACTAGGTAAATACACACACATATATGTATAATATATATAATTATACAGCCTATGTTGTCTGATTGGAAGTAGCTGCCTTACCCATAGATGAGCTCTTAATGTCGACCTTGCATGGGTGTCAGGCTGTGAACATGGGAGTGACCAACCAATGGGTGGCAGCGGCACCTGCATGGGAGGGCTGCTGAGGAATGTGGTTTGGGATTAACTAATGTTCTTTACACACCTCGCATTTGGTTCTCTAAAGGTAATGCTTTACGTCCCGCAGAGGTGAAGTCTGTAAAGCGGGAGGTGATGCAACCCGAGGCCTTGGCAGGGAAAAAGGTCAACCCAGCCTGTTGCCTCTCACTTAAAGGTACGTGCCTTTTTCTGCCTACGAGGCCTTCAGTTTGAGGGCACTTTCCCTAGGTTTTTGCTTGATCGGGTGGATAGGTGGTGGACAAATCTCTCGCGATGTTGTAGCAGCCATCTTAGGAATCTAGCTGTCTAATACACTGATGTTGGAGGGCTGTGACAGTGTGTGATACATAACTCTTATCAAAGAACTGAATATTGTGGAAGTCAACAAGTCTGA
>JACEEZ010009686.1:45000-52500 GCA_016584305.1 Chionoecetes opilio | reverse complement strand
AAACAATGATGAAATATAAACGCCAGATACATCTTCTCACCTCAACAAATTATTGCAACACACACACACACACAAACACACATTGTAGGCACTGTCATCCATTTCCTGTTTCTATACTTAAGTGATAATATGTAGCTACAGTACTGTCCTTCTAACTACTGCCTAGCTTTGGGATCTGAGGAATGGCAATAGAAGGCTAGATAAGAGAGAGAGAGAGAGAGAGAGAGAGAGAGAGAGAGAGAGAGATGTTTGGGTCACGTGAAGGCTGCTCGAGGATAACAGAGAGATAGCGTTATCAGTATGTCCCATCACTGTTTTGCTTCAGTTGCTACCCGTGTTATTGTTACCTCCGCCAACGAAGGTGGAGGGAGGTTATGTTTTCACCCCGATCTGTTTGTTTGTTTGTTTGTTTGTTTGTTTGTTTGTTAGTGTACAGGATTTCTCAAAAAGTTACGAATAGATTTGGACCATACTTGGTATACCAAGTCTATTTGGTATAAGGAAGAACTGATTTAATTTTGGATGAAATCGAATCACAACTGTTGCCATGGTAACCAATTGATGAAATATTTAGTGTACAGGATTTCTCGAAATGTTATGAATAGATTTGGACCAAACTTGGTATACCAAGTCTATTTGGTATAAGGAAGAACTAATTTAATTTTGGATGAAATCGAATCACAACTGTTGCCATGGCAACCAATTGATGAAATATTCGGGCGGAGGTGTGCGCTCTACTGAGTGCCCCCCCCCCCCTAGTTGTTATTGTTATTGTTGTTCTCATGGTGGTGGTAGTTATCATCATTACTACTATTATTATTATTGTTATTATTATTATTGATACTATTATTATTACTATTGCTATTATAATTATCATTAGTAGTAAAAGTAGCAGTATTAATAGTGGTAGAATGACTATCTGAATATAATCATCTCTCTCTCTCTCTCTCTCTCTCTCTCTCTCTCTCTCTCTCTCTCTCTCTCTCTCTCTCTCTCTCTCTCTCACCTCAAAAAATATGTGGGGAGTTCCCGGTCTTTCCCTGTCTGAGCCCCATCCTCTACTGCCCCCAACACTTAAAATACCCCCACATGCCCCCTCCACCATCTCCTCCACACCATCCCCACCCCATCACCATCATCCCCTCCAAACCGCTTCCACCACCGCTTCCACTCGCCCTTAGCTCCTCAATCCAATTTACCCCCAACACCTGCATCATGTTAGTCCACTTAATCCACTCATCTTCCCGTGAATCATGAGATCCTTTCATCATTATTACCTCCGCCAACGAAGTTGCAGGGAAGTTATGTTTTCACCCCGATCTGTCTGTTTGTTTGTTTGTTTGTTAGTGTACAGGATTTCTCGAAAAGTTACGAATAGATTTGGACCAAACCTGGTATACCAAGTCTATTTGGTATAAGGAAGAACTGATTTAATTTTGGATGAAATCGAATCTCAACTGTTGCCATGGCAACCAATTGATTAAATATTCGGGCGGAGGTATGCGCTCTACTGAGTGCCCCCCCCCCCCCTAGTTATCATTATTATTATAGGCGTCATTGAATCCCTAATATAAATTAAATCTAATATAAAGAAATATAATATAAATATAAATATAATACCTATGTTAGTTTGAGCTTGACATGAAAAAAGACTGAGTGTATTGAGTTATCTTTTTGTTTGGTTTTACATGTTAACTATTTTTTTAGGGAAGTAGAATAGGTTTTAAGGTTTAGGGTACTATTTTTGGGGTTGGGTTAGGTTAGGTTAGGTTAAGTAGGTGGGTAGGTAAGTAGGTAGGTAGATAGGTAGGTAGGTAGGTAGGTAAGTAAGTAGGTTAGGTTAGTTAGGTAAGTTACAGGCCATTCTACCAGCATTCATTTCATGCCACCACCTTCTCCGCCAAGGATAGATAATATATAAAGGTGTGTGTGTTCCCTCTCTATACTATTTATACGGGGTGCAGTCAATTCGTACACAAGTTGTTTCGTACACCAGTAGATGCGTACACCTAAAAGGTGTTTCGTAGTCTATATGATACCATACCGTAGACAGTGGCGTCACCGCGGGGGGGCTAAGGGGGACTTAGCCCCCCCAAGTCAAGGACTCAGCCCCCCCAAAACGGGAGGCATGTTAACACAGTGGTAGGCAGGTAAAGGCAGTGGGAGCCAGGGTAAGGCAGTGGGAGGCTGGGTAACACAGGACGGGAGGCAGGTTAACACAGTGGGAGGCAGGTTAAGGCAGTGGGTGGCAGGGTAACACAGGACGGGAGGCAGGTTAATACAGGACGGGAGGCAGGTTAAGGCAGTGGGAGCCAGGATAAGGCAGTGGGTGGCAGGGTAACACAGGACGGGAGGCAGGTTAACACAGAATGGGAGGCAGGTTAAGGCAGTGGGAGCCAGGGTAAGGCAGTGGGAGGCAGGGTAACACAGGACGGGAGGCAGGTTAACACAGGATGGGAGGCAGGTTAAGGCAGTGGGAGCCAGGGTAAGGCAGTGGGAGGCAGGGTAACACAGGACGGGAGGCAGGTTAACACAGGATGGGAGGCAGGTTAAGGCAGTGGGAGCCAGGGTAAGGCAGTGGGTGGCAGGGTAACACAGGACGGGAGGCAGGTTAACACAGGACGGGAGGCAGGTTAAGGCAGTGGGAGCCAGGATAAGGCAGTGGGTGGCAGGGTAACACAGGACGGGAGGCAGGTTAACACAGGATGGGAGGCAGGTTAAGGCAGTGGGAGCCAGGGTAAGGCAGTGGGAGGCAGGGTAACACAGGACGGGAGGCAGGTTAACACAGGATGGGAGGCAGGTTAAGGCAGTGGGAGCCAGGGTAAGGCAGTGGGAGGCAGGGTAACACAGGACGGGAGGCAGGTTAACACAGTGGTATGCAGGTTAAGGCAGTGGGTGCCAGGGTAAGGCAGTGGGAGGCAGGTTAAATCGGCTTTTAGTTACTTTATCATGATATATAAAATTTCATGTTACTTTATTCTGTTTAACTACAGTATCCCATGTACCTGTTTTTGTGCAATAAGGAAAATACCTTGAATATATTGTAAGCTATATTTATATATTTTTTTCATTATCAAGATAAAACCTTACTGAGAAACAAACCAAAAACATACATTGTGCAATTCCTTTGTGTTTGTTAGTGGAGAGAGAGAAATGGCAATTTTATTATTTTGTATAAACAGAATAAAAAATTTCTTCAAATTATCAAATTTAGTTAATATGGTATGATGCATGATATAACTCTATTAATTTATGTGTCATGTAATTAAAGCTTAATTCCACTTTCTTCTCTTTTTTTGGACCTCAAAATTACCCTGGAACTGATTAATTTTCAAAATTACCCCCCGACCCCCCAGCTGGATAGCCCATCACCACCCCGGGGCTAAAGCCCCCCCAAATTTTTTTTCCTGGTGACGCCACTGAGCGTAGATAACAGTTAAGTCGCCAGGACAACTTTTTTTTCTGTTTACAGACGTGTGGTGGCGTTAATACTTACATTTCTACATGCATGATTTCAGGAAAGTTAGAAGGGGCTATCTGGAGAGTCTGTGTCATTTTGTGTCTTCATCTGTGTCATATTAGGGCTATAAATGAACAAATGACAAAAATATCTACAAAGTGGCTACCAACAGTAGAGTCGTCATCTAGTGTTTATTTACTGAGTGTCGTACCGCTGTCGTCGTCGCCCGAAAAAAAAATGCGTAGCAAAATTTGAAACCGTCTATACTTGCAGCTACAAAGCATAAAACAACGCTGAAACAGGGTAGATTATACAGTCATGATATAAACTACTGTGTGTCATCTTCAGTGGCACATAAAAATCAGTAGTGATGCTATAATTCGTAATATTTGGCGGCTGGCGACATCACTGCAGGTGGCGACTTTACTGTCGGTAGTCGACTATAACGTAAGTCGTAACGACTACTACGGTAGTCGTTTCGTACACTCAGCTCAGAGTTGAACTTGACTATTAGAGTTACGAAACGACCCCAGGTATGTACGAAAAAACTCAAAATCAGTGTACGAAACAACTAACAAAACTTGGTTACGAAACAACTTGTGTACGAAACCCCCTGTAACCATTTATACTATCTATACTATCAGTAGCTATCTATACCCAATCGTCCTCCTTGTTTTTCAGCATCACTCATCAATCAACTTTATCTTTTTCATCAATCAGCTTTAATTTCAACTTTAATTTGAATCATCTTTAATTTCCAGCAGCTCGCGTTCATAGCTTTCACCTATCTCCTCAAGTGCCCTCAACCTACTTTCCATCACCTCACATACCCGCTGTTTGTTTTTACTCTCTCTCTCTCTCTCTCTCTCTCTCTCTCTCTCTCTCTCTCTCTCTCTCTCTCTCTCTCTCTCTCTCTCTCTCTCTCTCTCTCTCTCTCTCTCTCTCTCTCTCTCTCTCTCTCTCTCTGTCTGCAACACGATTCTTTTCTCTTCTAGTGTTGAGGCATGGCTGTTTTAACTAACCATCGCTCTCTTATACTCTTTCAAAATGCCAAAATCGCCAAAAGCAGCAGTTATTTTGCTGTGCTATGAGTGTGTAAGGCAATGACACGTTCAATGCCACATGCCTTCTCTCTCCTTGCCTCTATCTCTATCTCTTTATCATGCCTTCTCTGTGCTATCTGTCTCTCCTGCGCTGTCTCTCAATCTCCTGTGATCTGCTTTCTTTTTTCTTCCTTAATGAAGACTGAGGAATGTGAGGCAAGGAGTGAAGGAGTGAGAGGCAAGGAGTGAAGGAGTGAGAGGCAAGGAGTGAAGGAGTGAGAGGGAAGGAGTGAAGGAGTGAGAGGCAAGGAGTGAAGGAGTGAGAGGGAAGGAGTGAAGGAGTGAGAGGCAAGGAGTGAAGGAGTGAGAGGGAAGGAGTGAAGGAGTGAGAGGCAGGGAATAAGAGGCAGTGTAAGCAAGAATGAGGGCAGGAAAGGTTTAGATGGAGAAGGGAGTGCAGGATGGAGAAGGAATATAAGGAAGAGAGAAGGAAGGAAGGAAGGGAGAGAAGGAAGGAAGGGAGAGAAGGAAGGAAGGAAGGAAGAGAGAAGGAAGGAAGGAAGAGAGAAGGAAGGAAGGAAGAGAGAAGGAAGGAAGGAAGGGAGAGAAGGAAGGAGGGAGAATAAGACTACCGTTAAAGCATCCGCCGAGAGATCATTGATGTTTTGCAGCAGTGAAATCTCCTCAAGTAGCCTTCCTATATCTTGTACTTGTAACAGAGACACAGGCTGAGGTTTGAGGTAGGGAGGCGATGACCTGGAAGTCCCCCGTGTACTTGTGCGTCTCTGGCCTTTACTCACACACCTTTCACCTGCCCTTCTCTTTGCCGCCTCCACCACCTTCTTCACTACTATACTCCCACGGTCCCACCACGAAAGTTTATTGATCTAGGTTTAACCCCTTGACGACCAGAACGTAATTTGCATTGTAATTTGGGTACTATTAGACGATTTTTAATGAATATAAGCAATATTTTATAGATATGACCTGTTTAGTATCCTTGTCCACTACCTAGCTAATTTGGTATATTCAGCTACTTTTCGTAATTTCATGGCTAAGAACAGACTATTTTCATACAGCAAAGGAATGATCTGGGCGTGAAAGGGTTAATGTACGTATTAGGGTATATACGTATTCTTTTCTCATGTATTGAATTAACAAGTATCATCAGATTCATATAAACGACAGGTAGAGGAGTGAAAGAATGAAATAAACAATCTGCCAATCGCGTACGAGCATCAATTTAGAGGAGAACTGGGTCACATCAGAAGACTTGAGGTTAGACATTTTCAAGTGGATAGAATGTGTTTTACCATGAAACTTGAGAAGAGCAGCAACTTGTACCGTAGATAACACTATAGTCGCCAGTCACTTGCCACTGCACTAATGTCGCCAGGCACAATATATTACGAATTATAGCATCACTACTGATTTGTATGTGTCACTGAAGATGATACACAGTAGTTTATATTATGTAGTACATCACACTACATGTCTTCAGTGGCACATAAAAGACTGTAATGATGCTAAAATTCGTAATATATTGTACCTGGCGACATTAGTGCAGTGGCAAGTGACTGTTGACTATAGTGTTATCTACGGTAAGTGAGACGTAATCATTTTTTTCTCCATTCTACGTCTTACAGTCACCTGCCCTCACTATTGCCTCAGCCAGCCTCCCCTCCATCCCCTCCACGTTAGAACTGGTTGGACGGCCTCCCCCATCATCCCACATACCCCACTCTTTCCCTCCCCCAACCTGTCCCGTGGGCACAGCTCTGGGAAAAGTCCTGCAGGTTTCCCCAGAGATGCGCCTCGGAGATGGGGCGGCAGGATGAAGGGGGAGGAATGAGGGGGTTCCAAGCAACTCTCCAGGATCTTATAAAACAGTGTTGGGGCCTTTTCTCCACGAGTAGACGCCGATTTGGGATTCGGCGCTACTCGGCTTGCTACTCTAGCTTAGAATGTGTGAAAGGGGCTTTTTATTAGGCATAGATGGCGACGAAATGATAATTAAACAGATTTGCCAGCCTGCAGAGCCCCAGGCAACTCTTTAACCCCTTGAGACCCAGAACGTAATTTGTATTGTAATATAACCACCATTCGACGATTTTAATGAATATAAGCAATATTATATAGAGATGACCTGTTTAGTATCCTTGTCCACTAACTAATTTGGTATATTAAGTGACTTTTCTTAATTTTATGGCTCTACAACATACAGTTTTTTATAGTAAAGGAAAGATCTAGGCGTGAAGGGGTTAAACCACAGACACACCAGAAGACGTGATCCGTGGCCTACCTCATCGGTCGGCAGGCATGGCAACCGCGACTCATAGCGGGTGTTGGGGATGAAGGGGGGGAGAAGCATGACCTCGGACCACTGCCGCCACATTCTTATACAAGTAACACGAGATGTATTCCTGAGAGGAAGGTTCGGCGTGACGGATATGACGTTACATAGATTATCTTGCTACAAAACATCTGTATCCTGATGACGAGGTGGAAAAGTATACTCGATAACAGGTGTATCATCAAAGAGGCTTGGTTGGGGGTGACTCAACCAAGGGGGAGATGAGGGCGGATGTCACCCTTAGAAAATCAACAAAAATCATATATCGCTAACGTGACTTAACCCCTTGAGGCCCAGAACGTAATTTTCATTGTATATAAGCACCATTCAATGATTTTAATTAACATAAGCAATATTGTATAGATATGACCTGTTTAATATCCTTGTCCATTAGCTATTTTGGTTTATTTAGTTACTTTTTCATAGTTTTATGGCTAATAACAGACGATTTCATATAGCAAAGGAAAGATCTGGGGGTGAAGGGGTTAAACTATAGAATTTCAATCAAACCCAAAGAGCAGGTCACCAGATGGTCACCCGCACAACCCCTGCTGCCCGTCGTGAATGGTTTATGGAACTGTCGCCGATGGGAATTCTCGCCGAAACACCAATCTAGAACTCTCGCCGACGTGGAATTGTTAACC
>JACEEZ010009686.1:27500-40000 GCA_016584305.1 Chionoecetes opilio | reverse complement strand
CGCAAGTAGTAGTGATGTAGTGCGGCTAAGTAAGAGTTCCATGTCGTCAATGTAACAATGCTCTTTTTTAAAACTGTATACCCCAAAATATGTCTTTCAGAAATTAATATGTTGTGTTCTCAAGACTGACAATCAAGGCCGTTTCTTACTATATTATACGAACTACGCGGTTGCACAGGGCCCCCGAAGCCACCAAGGGGCCCCCAAAGCTGCCATTTTTTGGTATTTTAGAATCTCTGTCTCTTTTTCACTTAAAGTGCACCAGATTGATGCATTTAAATATTCAAGGTGTGCCCCCGGACCACCTTAGAGGGCTTGGAATCCTTTTACAAAATAGGGCCCTCAAACAGCATTTCGCATAGGGCCCCAAAAAGGCTAGAAGCAGCATTGCTGACAATCAAACAAGCCGAGGTTCACACTCACCCTCTCCTACAGCCCGTCTGGAGCTGGCGTTTATCCCCCCTGGCGAGGAGACTACTCGGGAGTCAGCTTCGTATAGCGGAGAAAATCACAACGCCTTGACCACACCTGCGGGATAGAGACAGAGCCACTTTACTACACGGCAAAGCGAAACAAATCACATTCCCACCACCTACTCCATACCTTGACGCATTATAGAAAATGTGAAGAAAATTACACTAAAACATAACTTAGGTTGCAGTGTACCTACATAACGTGATGGAATATAGCCGAATACCTACACTATATTAACATACGGACAACGAAACAACCAATAATGTAAATGGGAAAAAAATATATAGAGTAGAATAGCACGAATGGAAAAAATAAACATAGCTGATAAATGATGTGCCCGGAAGCAAACAACACAGGAACGTCTTTCCCACGCGAGTTGGACTTGCGAGCTACAGTTTTATCCTCCCGGAAAGAGCTTGGAGCTCGTAGTGACCGATCTTAGGGTAATGCTGGGACCTCACACACCACACACCCCATACCCTTACTCAAGTGGGACAGTAACCGCTAACATTTGTCAATGGAAAATCCCCGGGAGCGAGCGGGGATCGAACTCGCGACCACGGAATGGCCTGACGCGCTCTAAACCACTTAACCAAGCGTGTGTGTGTGTCACCTGGCACATGTAGGACGTCCGTAATCTTTATAGGACGGGATGGGAGTAACCAAAGGACCAAAGGAGACACTGTTGTAATAATTATGTGCGTGTATAATGGCAAATCATATAATCCATGCATAATAATTTTCGCAACACAGTCCATCTTATACTTGATTCCAGTATATGAACGGGGAAATTACGGACAGTCAAGTGAGTCAACTAAATGCCTCTCAATCTACCGTACATAAGAACATAAGATCATAAGAACATAAGAACATAAGATCATAAGAACATAAGAACATAAGAAAATAAGGAAGCTACAAGAGGCCGCGAGGCCTACACGTGGTAGTTCCTGTCACCTAACACTACCTACATCCACCTTCCATCCCCATCCATGAACCTATCCAGCCTCTCTTTAATTAAAGCTCCCCAATGACATGAAATTACGAAATAGCATTCAGGAGGCATAAGGAAAATAACTCCCATGAGTTTTGATAATGGTATAATACGGTAGGATTTATTTTTTTCCATTGACGTTCATTTAAGACGAGACATTCCCGGACCTATGTAATGAGAGAGAGAGAGAGAGAGAGAGAGAGAGAGAGATGTGAGGCGTCTGGCAGCGGGGTTTCGGCCAGTACATACAGCTAATACTACATCACACGCTTACTTCACAATGATCGCAATATCGATGTCATATTCTAAAATCAGGGTAATAGTACTATCAACCTAAATTCAATCAATCTAAACCTGTCACAAGATGTTAGACAATCGGGGCAAGGCAGTCGATCTTCATGGCACCACACTTGTTTACAGAACCAAAAAGCAACTCAGTCCACTCAGCTGACTCCACTCACTGCATTGCCAGTCATCACTTCACTAGCATCGAGGAACTACGTGTGGTATACTCGCTGCCTTCAAGATGCCGAGGGATCTGGCCGCCAACCAACTCAATGAATATAAGAAAAACCAGCCGGTGAGTGACGAGACCTGACTGACATCCACTAGGAATTCAACATTGTGTAGTGAATGATCAGGAAATGACGGGGTGGGTATGATGTTTGGTGCCAAGGAGGGCCGTGTGTATGTGTTGTGATGTGAGGGCAGTGCCACGTTAAAGTGTCATCGTTGGTAGTTCAGTTAGGAAGGTGGGGCCAAGTACAATGTTGAGGCAGTAGCAGATCAATACTATACCCATGGCTATTTCGTTGGCCACTCACTGTTACTTACTTGTTACACTGGTCTTATATTTTTTGAAGTAGCTACGTGGGACGTTTGTGGTAGTACCTATGCACTGTTGACCAAAGACCCTGCTGTTGACAAGGCTAGCAGATGTATCTTGGCTGCGCAGTCCCTCCCTCCCCCCCAGACAGACACCACCCACAGCCTACATACACTCGCTTGCCCCCTCTTAGGATGCTTGTTTAACAAACCACCACACAAATAATTTCATGTAAATTAACTCTCCTCCAATATCTATGTGAGTTAGCTCCATGAATATCATAACTGCAATCATCGCAGCTATACATGTTTTTATGTTCTCTAGATAGTGTTTAGCCCACAGAGTTATATATGTATAACTCTAGTGGTTTAGCCCCATATCAAACATGGTGGTAATATTTTAAGATCGCTGCTGTCCTCGCGTTTTTCACTGCAAGTGAAAGCGTAAGATATACATGTATTTATTATGAGGACAAATTGATGAGGCATCACTACTTGATTAAATAGAAAAATAAATAATAGATACGTAATAAGGCTCAAAACAACTTGCAACATGCGTTACATGCATACCTACTCTGCTGAACAACATTTACCACTTTAATAAGGCAGAAGAGAGGACTATGTGAAGTGCAGAATGTTGGGAGGTGGTGTTATCGGAATGGCCATCACCTGGGAGGGTCCAAGATAGCGAGTTCTTATCTCAACCTTGGGGCAGACGACGTAGGGGTCACCCGAAATATACCAAAAACCGGTTTTTGGTATACCTGATACCAAAAACCTTTTTGGTCCATACCAAAAACCAATTAATTGTTGAATGAGCAAAGATTTTTTATTTCATAATCGTCGCATGTATCAATCTAGTGTAGATCTGTTTATATATAAAGCGTGAATCAAAACTACACGTATATTATTCGTGTAGGGAGGTTTTTGGCTTGGGCGTTATGAAATACAGAAAAAAACACAACTCGTGTCATACAGAATCAGGAATTGCTATCAAACTATAGAACACAGTTGATGATCGTATATTAATTTTGGACATGCACGTGACTCATGCAGCATATGCATCGTTCATAATATTGCCGTTATTTAAGTGAGCGCCTGCCAAAAACCTGGCTGTGCTACCAAAAACACACACAATATCCTTTCCCTTCAAATTCATCGCTAATAATGACGCCTAGACAAAACCTGAAGATCGAATATGCAAATATATATTATAAAACTGGATATCACCCACTAAAAAGGTTTTTGGTATGGACCTAAAAGGTTTTTGGTATCAGGTATACCCAAAACCGGTTTTTGGTATATTTCGGGTGACCGCGACGTAGTGCAGGGCGAAGCAGCCATCCCTTGACCGCACACAAACAAACCCGACACAAAGAAAGTCAACCTCTCTATTTCAACAAGTAATAATAATAATAATAATTGTATTCTCACCCGAAGGCATACAAGAAAAACAACAACATAATATATAGACGAGGGAATGAACTTAAGTACTAAAACAAATAATTGATAATAGCTATATACCTCTATAATAATAATAATAATAATAATACTTTTAACATCAAATGCTCAATAATGTATAGGCTACTGTAACCTTTCAAACCCATGAATTGCCCCCGGACCATGCGATTATAGGGGAGAGCGGGGCAGGTTGCATCGAGGGTAGGTTGCATCATTGCCTCTAACTCGCATGTTATCACACGTACATCGTCTTACTACTACTACTATAAACTACTACTACTACAACTACAACAATAATAATAATAAAAAAAGTTAATGCGAGTTAGAGGCAATGATGCAACCTACCCTCGATGCAACCTGCCCCTCTCTCCCCCGCTCTTGTAACGCTGTGGTCTGTCATCCCTTGCCTTATTCACTGCCTTGTCCTCTGCACCGACGCATTCAACAGTCTATAAATAGTGTTAGAGTGCGTGTTTACTCATACGTCCCACGTCTCACTAGGCAGGGGGAAAGTTGAATGTAGTCAAAGATCTTATATCCTATAGTCTATTTTTTTTAACGAGGCGAAGATGTACGCTTCTTCTTAATTTCAGTTGTATTTTATCATTGATAAAATACAACTGAAATTAAGAAGAAGCGTAGTATTCCCTTCTTCTGGCATCAAATATCACTCAGTAAGTAGCAAGGGGTCAGGATTTTTCACCTTGTTAAAAAAAATAGACTATAGGCAGGGGGAAAGTTGTATGTAGCTGGGAAAGTTGGGGAGGCGGTAGCGGAGTGGTTAGCGTCTCCGACTGGCGTTCTCGGTGACCCGAGTTCGATCCCCGAAGAAAACCAAAACCTTTCTGCACCGTCGAGTGGCCTAAGAACACCCACATGTCCTGCCCATCAACTCTACCTTCGATTGCGAGTGCATCGGAGGAAACAGGGGGGCGGCATGAGCCTCTAATCACAGGCGTCACTAAAAGAATCCTGCCTGCGCCACCACGGGCGAGGGCCAACCATTACAGCCCTCAAGTGAACCTCCAGAGCCTACCATCCGAGCCCTGGGTCACCACTGCCTACAGGCACTATAGGCACAAAATGTTAAGAAAAGAAAAAAAAAAAATGTAGGCCAAGATCTTATATCCTAAGCACTACCTGCCCTTCCTATCTTGCCTACTTGAACCGTTGCCGCACTGAGGTGTCTTAAGGAGAGACAAATACGTAGAGTAATGCTATAGAATACAAGATCTATAGACTTTTAAAGATATTAATAGAGTAATGCTATAGAATACAAGATCTATAGACTTTTAAAGATAGTATGTCTATTAATCTTGATAGAATATGTAGTATAGATGAACGCGCATACTTAGATTGTAAACAAACTATCGATTTTTCAGCTGGATTATAGATATTCGAATGGAAATATGTAGCACCGGGAGCACACGTATTAGACAAGTGGATATGTTGTAGATTGTCTAAAATTTAAATGATATAATTATAAAGTATCCTGATGTGGTAATTTACTATAGTGACGAGAATTGAAAAAAAGGACCATATTAGGTAGGCTAATAATTGTGGTTGCTGGTTGGGAGGGGGGGAGGTTTCTATCATTTAGAAAAATCTTGCCCCTGTGCAGCAATAGCCAAACTTATGTACAGGTAGATGCGCGGCCTTGACTGTAATCATGAATGAAAGGTATCACAGCGTATTAGTTTACACTCAAATGTTGCATACAACACTAGCAACATTCTGTCGTGCAATTCATGTCATTCTTGAATGTTCTTAATGTATTTTATAGCCAATCAAATAGGCCATTGTGGCATGTCAATAGTATTTCGCTTTCTTTCGTATTATGTGTTTTACGCTAACATGCTAGAAAAGTTCCAAGATGGCAGCCGTGATATTATGGCAGCAGCACAAGCAACAGAGCTGGCGTGGCGGATGTAGTCATATTATCATGACAGGCTGACAGCCGAAACGTGTCCCCCCCCCCCCCTCCTTGCCATGCCTCGCACCCATGTCCTTCAGCAACAGGCTTGTGTGCGCGCCGTTATTTCTGAACATCAATTACATCACTGTGTAATTCACCCACGGTCATGCTCACGCGAGCTGGACTCGCGATCGCCAGTCTTTACCCTCCTGGAAAGAGCTTTAAATAACCAGATAGTGACCGATCAATAAGTTTAATGTTTTCCGGGTATCATCTTACTAAAGCACATGCATGGCTCCATACCATAGATGGCATCAATGGTAAAGAGATTTAGTCAACATGGCATGCAGTAATAAACATCCTAAATTATGGTTGTAGAATAGTGGAACACATCAGCTGATTAATAACGTAGTGGCATTACTATTATATGATCGCATGCAAAGCCATTCTTACCATAACTCGGCGGCATTACTAGATGCCTTCCAGATATTTCATGGAGGCATTGGCAGCCCGTAGTGGTTGTCCGAGGCCACTTCAGGATGACCGAATTACAATACGAACTAACTTTGCGTGATGCCACCTCCGGCCCCAGTGAGCTCGGTCCTTGTTATTCTCTTATGAGTCACATAATGATTGGCACCTCGCCTCACCGCCACTACACTCCTATACCTTTATGAACCCTCTCTAACAACTCTAGCCTCTTTATCTCACTGGTAAGCGAAAACAGTGAAGTGAAGTGACGCCGCCGCCATTGCAGTTTGCAGTGTCTGCACATAACAGCCAGTTAAAAGGAGGTTTAAAGGGACACTTTGAACCTTGGCGGAGCTCAGAACACAGCTGCCTTTTTTAACCTCCATGCCGAGCAGCTCAAATAAACACATGATTTACAATGTAATGAAGTCACATCACTCACCGATGGAAAATCTTCCCACATCCCCTTTTTCAGGCGATAAGAATATTATATTGCAGCACGAAACGGTATGTCAAAGAGAGGAATAACACTTGATGACTGTCGCTGCCAAACTTCAAACGACTGTCTGTGAGCGATATGGCGGCAGCGTCACTGAGACGTCAGTGTCAGCAAAGGTGTCAGTGCAGTGGCGACAAAAAAGCGTTCCAGTGTTTTTTTCTATTTCAGTGGTTTGACATCTTTATCCATTCAATGATCCAAATAAACTGGCCATTATATAAATACTCTTAGATTGGACCGTTTGTAGTATCAGGGTCTACTCAGAGTCGACTGTGTTATTTATGGACTGTTAACATAAAATTACTGCTACCTACCGGGCTAGCTATAAAAACAATAACTTTATCTTTAGCTGGTACTACGGCAGAGATGATTCTCAAGAAAGATTGCCAAGTGTAGCTTTTACCGTAGTAATATCAGGTTTAATACAGGAACTACCACGTGTAGGTCTCACGGCATCTTATAACTTCCTTATTTTCTTATGTTGCAGAAGGAAGACGTGCTCACGACCGGCCATGGGTGCCCGCTGTCCGACAAGCTCAACTCCCTGACGGTGGGGCCGCGGGGTCCCATCCTGCTGCAGGACATTCAGCTGCTGGACGAGATGGCTCACTTTGACCGCGAGCGCATCCCCGAGAGGGTGGTGCATGCCAAGGGCGCAGGTATGTGTGTGTGTGTGTGTGTGTAAGTCATTAGTGATATATCTTATACCTGCACTCGGTACTTAGTGTAATGTCATGGAAGGATATTAACAAATGACCTACATTATTACATGAATGATCATCCTCAGCACCCATTCCCTCCCCATCCTAAACTTATTACTACCCATTCCCTGCTCAACCTCACAGCATTCCATCCCCTGGCCCCCTCACACACCCATTGTACAAGCAGATTTTTTAACACACACACACCTGCCATCCTGAAATGGTTTCCATAAGTATTGCATCTATTATAGGAGCATTTGGGTACTTTGAAGTCACCCATGACATCACTAAGTACACCAAGGCCAAGATCTTCAGTGAGATTGGCAAGCGTACTCCTCTGGCTGTGCGATTCTCCACTGTGGGAGGAGAGAGCGGCTCTGCAGACACTGCCAGGTGAGCCATAAAGCCTCCAGAAATGGTCTTGTAGTATTATTGTGCCAGCATTACTGTTCATTGTCAGTGACTTCAAATTGATGGGTGTCCTAACCTTAAACCCCTTCACGCCCAGATCTTTCCTTTGGTATATAAAATAGTACGTTGTTAGCCATAAAATTACGAAAAGTAACTAAATATACCAAATTAGTTAGTGGACAAGGATACTAAACACGTCATATCTATAAAACATTGCTTATATTCACTAAAAATCGTCTAATGGTAGCAAACTTACAATGGAAATTACGTTCTGGGCCTCAAGGGGTTAAATATCTTCACTCAAGCCCCTCAAAGTGTCTGATGTTCTCCTACAACCCTTCTTCCTTCTGAAACTCTATTCTTCACTTTTACTCCTGCAGGGACCCGCGAGGCTATGCTGTGAAATTCTACACTGAGGAAGGTAACTGGGATCTGGTGGGCAACAATACTCCCATTTTCTTCATCAGAGATCCTGTGCTCTTCCCTTCCTTCATCCACACTCAAAAGAGGAACCCAGCTACTCATCTTAAGGTGATTGTTATTAAGTGTGTTAATTTATTGAGCTATGTTTATGTGGTTTATGTAGATGTCTGTTCCTAAGAAGTCACTCAAAGACCCATGGCAGAAGTGTCTCCATTTGCATGCTCATATAGTACTCCAATACAGTTCTGCCCAAGGATGCTATAAGAGTACTATAGTATTCTTGGTTCTGCCCCTGTACTTGGAGGTCATCCCATCATACTTCCGTCATCTATTCTGCTTTTGTATATCTTTCATGTTATTTCATTCTCAGCCATTCTCTTCAGGTAGTTAAACGATCTCAAGATATTGATTGAGTTTAGCCACTAATACCGCTTCAAACCTCATTCACTCTCTGTTTCCAGACATACCAAATCTTCTAAATACATTTTTATTACTTTCACCATCCATTGCACTAATACCACAACATCTCTCATGGAACTAATTTCTACTATGTACAGTACCTACTACTTTACTCGCTAGACCTTTGATTTGTATTCCACATCTAAATGTCCCTTGTGTTACTGTCAGGACTATAATGCTACCCCAAAGTGCCTTTTTATTGTTTATCATGTCATGTCAGTCATAAACCGATTACTGACATATGAATAATGACAGGATGCAGACATGTTCTGGGATTTCATCACCCTGCGCCCAGAGACAACGCATCAGGTGTCATTCCTCTTCTCTGACCGTGGCACTCCAGATGGTTTTCGGCACATGAATGGCTACGGCTCTCACACATTTAAGTTGGTTAACAGCGAAGGAAAGCTAGTCTACTGCAAGTTCCACTACAAGACTGACCAGGGCATCAAGTAAGCCACTTCTACATCATATACCAGATATTGTATTTTTCTTATACTTTCCAATCATCCGCCAACCAGTTTCTTCCTATCTCTTTTTCTTCTAAATCTATGTGAAGGTTTTATTCATTAATCACTAGTTCCAATAGTCTGTCCTCCCCTTGATCCAAGCTCTCTTCTTTGTTTCTGGAGTAATAATGGATGATAACTGGCCTCTAGCTTCTTTCCCCTGCTAGTTAATTTCAAATGTCTCTTCAACTACTGCTTGTATGTGTGCTTGAAAACCTACTTGAACGCAAACACACGCTAAGTCATGAATCAGCCTTGGCGGCGGTCAGGAACGCTTCCATATTCAGCCCATGTATTATATTATGTACCTTCAATGTATAAAAAAGCTCCGTGGAACTTGTCTGCTTGTATCATGCGGACCATACAGTACTTTATTGTTATCACTACGAAAGCCCTCAGTATGATGAACCATTTGGGGGGAAGAGCAGTAGGTACATGGTAGTAAGTAAGAGTAAGTACTGGGGCACGTGTTTGGTAGGCTCAGACCGTTCGTTATATCTAAAATTCAATAAAAGAGTTCATTATGTCGAGGGGTATTAGGATAAACTTTTGATTTACACCTCTGTTTTCAGTGCACCATAATCTGTATATGAAATCTGCCCCGCCAAAGTGATAACTTATGTACTCATGTTTAGTACTTGCTAATTTCTATTGAACTCATGTTGTTGTTTTTATTGTTTATTTTGTTTTTATTGTATGTTTTTATCATGTAGTTTATTTAAAAAGGAAATAGAGAAAAACTGGTTCATAAATAGGGTGGTGAATGATTGGAATGGACTCTGTCAGGTGGTCAATGCGGAGTCTATAGGGGTCTTTAAAAGGAGTGGATAAATTCATGGATGGGGAAGAGAGGTGGATATAGGTAGAGTTAAGTAACAGGAACTACCTCGTGTAGGTCTCACGGCCTCTTGTAGCTTCCTTATTTTCTTATGTTTTGCACTCCTCTTCCAGATGCCTTAGTGCAGAAAGAGCAGATCACTTGGCTGGTGGCGATCCTGACTATGCTATCCGTGACCTGTTCAACGCTATAGCTGAAGGCAACTACCCCTCCTACACCATGTCCATCCAGGTATATAATTATAGTGTTCTGCACAACATTACTGAAGTGGACACATTCTTCCCTCAAATCAGGGCTGACCTTGACATTTTACTCTCAGGTGATGACCTTTGAGGAGGCAGAGAAATGGGAGTTCAATCCATTTGACCTGACCAAAGTGTGGCCCCATAATGAGTTCCCTTTGATCCCTGTTGGCCGCCTCACACTGGACCGCAACCCACAGAACTACTTTGCTGAGGTGAGTGCAATGCAAGTTTCTGGGTATAATAATAACATCTGATAAACCTTTTTTTCAGTTTTTTTTCTTCAATAGTAATGTCAATAGTGGGCTATGAGTAAGAAGTTAAAATAACTAAATAAATAGTTTCCTCCAATAGTGGCTAGAACTAGTTTACACCAAAGTCTAAGACACTATAGGGCCAACATCTTACATTGTGTTGTTTAATAGTTGAATGTTGGCAGCAAATTTTGTCAGGCATCTGTAAAGTAGTGGTGCTCGTGAGTCATGATCCATAAAGGGGAGATAGTGCTAGGGAGCTGGTTGTCGTCAGGCATTCTTACTTAGGGGTTGAGTATTGGGAACAAGACGTATTATATCTACTTAACTCTCTTATATGCGTAATTAAGAAATACCACAAACTCAACAAACGTGATATAACGAGCTTAAGAAACCCATGCAATTATACCTTAACTAACAGTCTCATGGGAACCCTGCTCCAAAGGTGTGTTGCATTTGCCTAGCTATCCATCAGTGGCCTCTATATTTTTAGAGGTGGGAGAATTTTTAGTCATGTGCAACAGAAGTCAGGATAAATGAGGCAATAAGAACTGCAAGTTTCAATGCGAATGGGGTGAAAGATTTAAGAAAGAAAAGAATGGTTGTTTAAAGTTAGCGAAGAGGAAGAGTAGATGTGTTAGGCTTAAGTTAGACCCATCTGCGTGGACAGGGCGGAGGAAAGGAGATGAAGGTCTTTATGAAGGAATGCTTGGTGGCACTGCGTGAACAGGTTTGGATGAAAACTATAAGGGGAGAAGTAAGGAAGGTTGTGCAATTCTTATGTCTTGACAGAGTGTGGAAATGTATGACGCCAATGTCATCAAGGAAAATATAGCAGAACCAAAAGCAACACACCAGAATATCAGTTTTTGCTGCACGAGTTCCTTTGCGGGAAACATTTGAATTTGTCAGAAACCCCTCCCTGTAAGCCTCCATAAGAATAATGTTCTGTAGTTTACATAACAAATAGATAACTGAATTATGGTAACTGCAAAAATTGAAGACTATTATTAGCCAACAAGCAAGGTTAACAAACACTCGCATCATTCTCAGGTGGAGCAGCTGGCCTTCTCCCCCGCCAACCTGGTGCCGGGCATCCAGCCCTCGCCGGACAAGATGCTTCAGGGCCGCCTCTTTTCTTACGCCGACACCCATCGTCACCGTCTGGGAGCCAACTTCCACCAGATCCCTGTGAACTGCCCTTACCGTGCCCGCTCTAAGAATTACCAGAGGGATGGACCCATGACAGTGGACAACAACCAGGTGAGTGAGGGCGATGCTGTGTAAGGTTTTCACTCTTTATTTCTGCCATGATCATGGTCTTAAATTTCTACAGCAAAAGGCAGGGCCCTGCCTTCAATGACGCAAATATTTTGCTCACACCAATTATACCTCTGACATTTCCAATGCTTAGATTCTAGATCCTGAACTTTGTGATAATTTGACATCTGTATTATCAAGCTATATCTCATGTGTGTAGGCATTACTATTTTCTACCTACCATTAATCAATTATCTTCTTGGCACAGACTGGTGCACCCAACTACTTCCCCAACAGTTTTTCTGGGCCCAAAGACCGCAAGGAGTATGAGGAAGAACCCAAATTCACGGTGTCTGGGGACGTGATGCGCTACAACAGCACAGATGAGGATGATTACACACAAGTGTGCACCTTCTACAGAAATGTAAGTACTGTAGCTATTACTGTTGCTTTTATCTGAGAAAAGTAAGTCTTATTTTCTTCACTACTTACTAGGAATGTTAAACCACATAAATGTAGCAAAAATACTGGCAAAAAGATTCAGGAAAGAGTTGTGTTGTAAACTGAGTAATGAGTATGTCAAAGAAGAAAGCTGCAAGCTAGTGCCATAAAGAATATTTGAGTTGGGAAGGTGATGTACTGAACTTTGCCATGGAAAACCAATTCAAATGGTTATTAGCTTGAGAGAAAGGTATCAGGGGCACTGTATTTTACAAAGGAATACAAATGAAGAACAGGCATTGGGGAGGCATTGGCCGAGTGGTTAG
>JACEEZ010009686.1:0-22500 GCA_016584305.1 Chionoecetes opilio | reverse complement strand
AGAGAGAGAGAGAGAGAAAGGGAGATAGGGTAGTATTTTTTTCATTATGGTTGATTCATATTCAGTTTTCCTAATAAATATAACAAAATTCTTTATTGTATTGCTGGAAATACAAGGTTATGGTCAGAAAATGAGGTTTTACTTTGAAAATGTTCCTCCACGTTGGCAAGTGTAGGAGGTGGGATGGAGGTGGTAGGGGAGCAAGGCCCACACTGCAAATCACCGGCTAATGTCTTTAAACCCAAGGCAATGGAACTTTTGTTTTGTGATTTTCAATGAAATAACATTAAATTTTGAGCCAGGTTTTTCAGATCCTTGGGATCCTTCATAATATATTGACTCACGGCAAAGTAATGTCATGACTATGTACAAGGGGACTGTTTACTTATTCATGAAACTGATAAAGCTACTGCGTGTCATTATTTGAATTATGATTCATTGTGAAACTATGCTCCACGATACTAAAGACTTGGCTGCAAAATGAGTGCATCATTCAACTATTCATTTTGATGACATGTATGAACTATCCATATTAAATCATCAAGTGTACTTTAAATGAACAATTAAAGCCATAACCACCACCACACAGATTCCCTAAATATTTGTTGGAACTATAATGACCACAAGACAAAGATTTTTAAGATATATGAAAATACAAAACAGCTAAATCCTTTTGAGTGTAAAACCATCATAGACATCTGTGCACTACTTGCAATACTTCAGACAGCCAGACGAGGTGGAGGTCGTCGAAACAACATCAGGATGGCAATGAAAATAGAGAGGACAGCCATCAAGTATATGTCCCAGTCTGACCCCAGGAATTCCTCCAAGCTCCTCTCCTCAAGGTGAAGCCACTGAAACTAAAAAGAAATGATCATTAGTCTAAAAAAATAATTCACTTTAACATTTACATAATAACTTATACTTTGTACAAGTTGTCTTTTTCTGTACGTATAAAGTGGCATCAACGAAAGAAACAAAGCATGGAATACGATAGAAGGCTGAAAGTATCTTGATTTTACTTTTGTTGGAAACTGGCAAAGCTAACGAGAGAGGGAACCACACAGTACTAAAGTGGATGAGGAGAGAATCATTTAGAGGATATATAGATCAGATGTAGAGGGTGGAAGAGGAAGGGTGAGAAAAAAGAAGGATGGGGGAAAGGAGGCATTGAGTCATAGGAATTCTAAGCATCCAGAAGTGTGAAAGACATGTATGGGACAAAGTGAGTTGGCGCGATGTGGTTTATAAGTGGAGGAGGGATGATGCACCGTTGAGATCTGACTATTGAGCAGTATGAAGCAGCTGGGGTAAATCACCGTCAATCAAATTTTGTCTCATTACATACGGAGTTTGTAACTTACATCTTCTACATATTTAAAGGAGAAAAGAAGAGCCAGCTTAGCGAGGGCCAGAGCCACTGGGATCTGAGCATCCACATTGGCATCCGCCGCCATGTCGTAGAAACGCTTGGCCAGGTGCATGTCCTGCAGGAGGGAAAGAGGGGAAAATTAGGATGCATCAAGGTTAAATATATCAAAAATAAAGATACACTCTGCAGTAGTTTTTCCTTACCTGCTTCAGCCCCAGGCCCTGTTCATGCATGTAGCCCAGGTTGAACATGGCCTGAGCGTTATGCTGTTGCTCCGAGGCAAGTCTGTAGTGGGCTGCAGCAGTCTCATAGTCCACAGTAGTGCCATACCCATAATAATGGTAATCCCCTAACTTCACCCGAGCCACAGCATAGCCCTGGTGGAAGTATTCGACAATGATTAGAAGAATCACACAAGTGCACGAAGAGTTTATGTATATTCACAAGCAACTTTGATACCTAAAAAATCTTGCTAATCATTATTTTACCCAGGGTTGTTGATTTTTTTTATTTAAAAAAAAAAAAAAAAAAAAAATGTATTTGATTTAAATATTCTTTTTTTATTATTAATTTGATGTTCTACATGAAATCTTACTACTACAGGATATTGTTTAGCATATTTATAACTAAAAAGAGATAGGATAAGTGAATTAAAAATGCATATATGTAACATGAAATACAGATGAATTTACATATGGAAAAGGAATTTGTACTATTATGGGTATCATTAAATTTATCTATACTTTTTCTTAATAATGCTAATTCCACTATACACTATACATTGATTTTAATAAATAAAATTTTCTTATCAATTTTGTTGTAGTAATAATTACTTCGGCGGTTAAACAAGAGAATTATATTTTTTGTTTGATAATCATAATGCATATTAAACTGGTTAATATCACTTTAACATTTTATAAACAAAAGTAAAATGCACATTTAACTTTTGGTTATAGTAGTGTGGCTTTTTGTACAGTACAACAAAAAAAATATATATAATTGAGAAAAAAATATTTCTGCTGTGAAAACAGCCACATGGCAATTTGCTATCTAAAAGTGCCACAGTGGATTCCTCCGCACCACTCATTGTGTCTCATTATCATATCATTATATATCATGTACTACAATGATAAAATTGGTGTTCATAAAGCCCATTGGCTTAATTTTCCTTCTTTCCTCTCTCGTTTTCAAATAATGATAAGGTTATGATTTAAATCAGTGATTTAAAAAAAAATAATAATTTGATTTAAATCATGATTTAAATCAGTGATAAAAATCAACTTGATTTAAATCAGTGATTAAAATCAACTTGATTTAAATCAAACAACCCTGATTTTACCATTTTTATACTAAACATTAGCTCTGTTATTAATTTCCTATTTCAATCAAAATATGGCATCAAAATGTAGCAAGTCACTCATTCATCACTTTGTGATGCATATTATTTTGTGGTGGAACTAATCTGGATGAAAAACTACATAATATAACCAGTTGGAGAAGCTCGGGGGTAGAAGATGAAGAAAAGGTATCTGGGTGATATATCTGTAAAAACCACAATTTGTATTTACAGACACTTTTGTTTATATGTCAAAAAGTGTGAGTTACCTACATGCTTGCAAGTAGGGGAGTGGCTGTACTTGCACCATCACACCAGCCTGCATATCAAAGGCTGATAGGACATAATTCTTCTTCAAATTAATCTTTCATTGATACATGAATTGGAGAAATGGTAGGTGGCTCCAGCCATTGGCAATGGTATAGGTATAGAACCTGTGAAATTAAGATGAAAGGACAATTTTTGTTCATCAGAAGCAACTATTACTTGTCTAAAAAAAGATGTATACAAACTTGCCTGTGAAGCAGCGCGCCCCCAGTACATGAGGGCACGAGAGAACCCTTCTCCGCCCTGCCTAAAAAGCTGGGTTTCGTGGCGGTCAAGGATGAAGGCGGCATTGCTCTGTGCCACCTCATACCCCAGCTCAGCCAGAAGCATGTAGGTGATGAGGGCCTGTGTGTGGCGGCCGGCCCGGTAAGCTGAGTGGGCTTCCATCAAGCGCTCGCCCCATCGACCACGCTCGGCAACATTTTTGAAGAGCTGCAGTGAGTAAAATCGAAAATAAAAAAGGTGATAAACAAACTTGAGCTAGAATTCTTATACGACATCAAGTTTCAATATCATATTTCACAGATACCATAACCCAACTTTTGATGTGAATGCCTGGATTAAGTAAGCATTCAGAAGTTTGATGAGACTGACTGACCTCCACACTGGTATGGCATGAGCGCACCATGCCAGTGCCTGACGCCTGCATCTGAGCCAAGTTGTAGAAAGCAAGTACATGGCCAGACTGGGAAGCCAAGTTAAAGTACTTGATGGCCATTTTATAGTCTCGCCGCACCCCTTGACCACCTGAAAAATTAACATGTTGTATTGATTTTTTGACCATGTTGACAAAAATGCACACTCGCACCCCTGCATTTATGAATACAGTAAAACCTCTCGTATTCGGACCCTCATTATTCGGACTTTGACATTATTCGGACCTCCTCTTTTTTTTTTCTATTTTTTTTTTAGGGGTCGAAATTTCCTAGCTATATATACATTTCCTATTTCCTAAATATATATTTCCTATATATATTTCCTATATATATACACAATTTTTTTTTTTTTTTTTTTTTTTTCATATCCACCCATTATTCGGATCCTTGCATTACTCGAACCACTCCTTGGCCCAATTAGTCCGAATATGAGAGGTTTTACTGTATTTGGTTGTCGTCCCTTGCAGGCAGCCAAGATTTTCAATTAGTTCATGCACTATAATAAATGTACAGGTAAGTAAAGAGTACAGTATGTTATTAAAGAATATATTGCATTGTCTTCCATCCACGCTATTCCCCCTTCTTTTTCTTCTTATTTATGATGGATGACTATGAATGATGACCCTGATGACCCCTAATAGGAGGTTACAATGCAAGGTGGGATCAATTTAACCTCTTCACGCCCAGACCTTTTCTTTGCTATAAAAAATTGTATGTTGTCGAGCCATAAAATTACGAAAAGTAACTGAATATACCAAATTAGTTAGTCGACAAGGATACAAAACAGGTCATATCTATTAAATATTGATTATATTAACTAAAAATGTCTATTGGTACCCAAATTACAATGGAAATTACGTTCTGGGGATCAAGGGGTTAATATCAGTTGCTATGAATGACCTCAGTGACACCAGTACAGAGAGGGCGGGGAGGCAGCAAAACCCACCCAGGTTTCCACAAACCAGTATAAACAACAAAGGAATGGCAGGTGATGCAATATTTTTTTCCAAGGTAAAGTTGAATGATTGAAGAAAAAAATTCTAAGTACGTATAGTCAATGGGTTATGTGAGGCAATATTTTTTTTCCAAGGTAAAGTCGGATGATTTAAAAAAAATTCTAAGTACGTATAGTCAACGGGTTAAGGGCTACCTTAGGAGTTTGGGCTGTTTGACCATGCAGCCTGAGGAACAACAACAACAACAACAACTTACTAAAGTACATGTTTCCCAGCTGAAGTTGGCCATCCACCCATCCCTGCTCTGCCGCCAGGGTGAAATACTTGAGTGCCAGCTTGTAGTCCTGGGACACCCCTCGGCCATGTAAGTACAACAGCCCTAGTCCACTCTGACCCACAGCATTATTCTGTTCTGCTGCTCTCCTAAAATACTTGAGTGCTGTGTCATTGCTCTGCTTCACCACAGAGCTGCCCTCTAAGTACATCTGAGGAAACATGGGGCAAAACATAATTATAATGTGGGATGAATCATTCTTCAATCTTTTTAATCTTTTCTTTTTCTTTGCAACTAATGATCATGTAAATTTTCAACTATGATTCATGTTAACACTACAAACATTACACTACATCAGAAAAGCACTTGTGGTGTGAGAAGAATAGATAGTGAAAGCAATCAAAGTGTATATAAAAAAGTTTGGTATGTCAAGTGAGGATGAAGGGATGAAGTTAGGAGTGGTTGAGGGGGTGAAGTTTAGCACTCTGAAGTAGTTTGGTTCTATGAAAAGAATGGCGGCAAGAGAGTTGACTAAAAGTGTTTGTGTTAAGCGTAATAAATGCGACCATGATAAGATTCAAGCTTTGCAACAGTATCGTCAATCTGTCTAAATAACGATGCTCTACTACTTGGTGTCAGTACAGAGACAACAATACCCTACCCTCAAAGTCAAAAACATTTATTTGGCTAATTAAACTTATACATTATGATTAATAAATTTTAAAAATTGACATTTGTAGCTCTTTGAAAGAGTAAACATTTTTAAAGAGCTCCTTAAATTCAATAAATTCTAGGAAAGCATGACTTTATTTCCACTTAGAACATCGTAATCACATAGAGCTGACCTTGCCCAGGAAGGCCATGGCATTGGCGTTGCCGGCCTCAGCAGCCTGCATGAAGTAATTCAGAGCACGCTGGTGGTCTTGTTCCACGCCGCGGCCCCCCTGGTAGTGAAGCTGACCCAGCCCAACCTGAAACAATACATGGGACATGTCATCAATGAGACAAAATATATACAAAATATCATCTTTTGCCTGATATCGTATTCTTCAAGCAGAGGCCATGAACAAAATTCTTCCCTTCCTCCCTCACCCTTGTGAACACTCTACCCTCTCCTACAACTCTCAACTCTCACTCTCTTTTCACTCCATCCATCCACCTTATCCTCAGTCTACTTTTTCCCCTTTTGCCCTCCACTAAAGACTCACGCACTCTCTTTGTCAATCTCTCATCATCCATTGATGATGTAACCAACCTATGAATAAATCATATCAATCAATCATTGGGGGCATACACCAGGGGGCGCGTCGCCTCATCCACCCTACGACGCCACTCCCGGGGATCACCACGCGCGAGTCTCCATGCAGGCTCCTTTCCCATACCAAGCAGCTCACGACAAGAAGCATCAACTTGCCCCAGCCACGAGCCTTGTGGGCGTCCCCTTGACCTCCTCCACGCCGGATTGTCTCTTACAGATACAACCCGATGGGAAGGATCGGTTTCAGGGTAGCGTGCCACATGCCCAAATAGCCGAAGTTGGCGCTGACAGACTATGCAGGTAATAGGCCTCGATTCAGTCTAACGGTGCAATCGCTGATTTGACACGTAATCATCCCAACGACACCCCATGATTCTGCGCAACCCCCACAGATCCCCATAAATTATATAATTTTCAAGTAACTTATCAATATGCATTTATACGACTGTGGAGGTATGTGAACTTCAGTACCTGAGCCTGGACATCTCCTTTCTCAGCCAAGAACTGATAGTATTGTATGAGATCATCATCTAGCAAAGCTGAAGTTGAGCCAGGGTTGTCCACTTCATCCAGCAACCTCACCCTCTGCACCACCCAGTTGCCGTTCAGTGATGCCTCATCTGCCACTAAGGGTGAAGGGATTAGTTGGTAGGTTCCTCAGGGAAGTGCTGCATCATTGTAACAGTCAAAAGCAACATATGAATGAACGAAAAGAAATATCCTACCTTATATTATACAAATGAGAATATAATTGCACAAGTACTGAATTACATATACTGGAGTCCCCATATACAAACAATCCATTTCAGAGCCCCGTTTGTAACTTAATTGTTCGCTATGTGAGTTACATCGATCCATGGCTATATTCTTAGCAGAAAATATTTTGAGAAATATCATTACAGCTTCTTACACGCATGCGCAGTTTGCTCGCGGTTCGAATTTCAGCTCACTATGGGAATATAATTTTTTTCAGAAGAAACGTTTGTTATTTACCTTGTTCGTAGAGTGAACCATTCGTATGTGGGGACCCCAGTGTAGCATCTACTTGAGGCCGTGCTCACCTCAGAGAAACGAGCCAATAGTTATCATACTCATAATTGCTAGTGGAATAACACGCCCAACCCTGTCACGTTCCCACCCCCACTGTCCCTCTGTTGATGCAAACTCATGTATACACTGAAAACCTTTCCCTAGTCAGTACCCACCTGTGTGAGAAACTTTTCGATAGTAAGTCAGAGCAGTTTCACAGTTGGAAGCCACACTGATTCCAGACCAGTAGCGATATGCCAGGGCCATCTGGGCAAGCTGGCTACCTCCGAGAGCACCAAAGGTATAGTGAACCAGAGCTTTGGCCTGACTAGAGTTTTTACCAATGCCAGTGGCAAACATGAATCCCAGTCCCTGTGCAAAAGAAAAATAGGATGACACATTTTCTCTGTAAGACAAGACTACGCATGGTTTTACATAAATTCATTTTCTTAGGCCGTATCTAATCATCCTCAATAATCTATCTACAATATTGAATACTAAGAGAAAAAAAAAGTGTATTATAGAAGTTAAAATTATCAAAGCTACTTACCATCTGTGCATCAGCATAACCTGCCACAGCTAGCTTTTCAAAGATCTCAGATGCCAGGGTGACATTGGGAGAGAGATGGCTGCCCAAGAGATGGGCCCACGCCACCTTCTGCAGGGCAAGGGGATGACCAAGTTCAGCAGCAGACTGTAGCAGAGTGTATGCCTGGGTGCTCTCCTGCTTGGTCTGGTTAAGGAGGCTCATGGCTGCCTCATACAAATCCCTCCCTGAGAATAAAGTGAGGGGTTGCTGACTCACATGCTGAATTAGGCAAAGTTGAAAGAGGTTACATTTTATGTTACTAATAAGTAGAGATGGACCGGATGTCGATTTTTCAATATTTGTGGATGCTGATGTGGATGCTGATACAAATTTTCAATATTTGCAGATGCGGATGCTTATTTATTTTCAATATTTGCAGATGCAGATATATTGAGGCACTCTCTCTCTCACTCTCTCATCTGTAAAAACAAATCTAGGCACTCCTTGGTGTCAAATGACACATAGGAGTGTTGTAATTTCATACAACAAAACAATACCATACCAAACAATAATAATATCATTCACATACAATACATTGGCAATACCCCTGTGGATATATACTACAGCTGTTCCTGTGACCCATTACCAAACGATGTAGGGATAAATGTATGGTACTCAAGTGAACACTTACTGTACTGTAACAAAAATATAAAGTAACTTAGAAGGAACCAAATTTCACTGGAAGTAATGAAATGGAATGTGCATTGGGCTGGTCCAAAGAAAAGGATGATAATGTCTTGGTTTCTTACCTTGCATTTCATTATAGGGGGGCAATGGTTTGGCCGGACCCTCATCTGCTGTCATTTCTTCCTCTCTGCTCACATGGCTCTCCCACCAGCTGCCCTCATCGCCGTCACTCGCCCCTGACCCTGACTTGCTCTCTGCCTCCACTATGATGATGTGACCTGTGTTGCTTCTCTGACTCTCCTCTGTGCTGTCTTCACCACCAAGGTTTTCCACTGAGATTTCATCACTCCCCTTTTCTGTACTGTACTGATTCTCTTCTGCCATGGTGTCATCACTCCTGCCTTGACTATTGGTGTCATCAACAATTTCTGTGCTACTCTGACTCTCCTCTGTAGGGGTGAAGTCTCTGGTGCTACTAGGGTCGCTCTCACTGCTAGGGTGATCTTCTGCGTCATCCTGTCTCTCTTCTGTATCTGTGGACCTTCCTTCAGGATCATTATGATCACTGTCTAAGGTGCTGGTTCGGTCCCTATCCGTGGTGTCAGTTCCTGTGTCCTAGATTGTAAGAGAACACTTGTGTTAGTAAATGTGTATTATTTGCAATGATTCAACAAAATTACAAATTATTCAAGTTATGAATAGAAAAGATAAAAAAGTAAACTTAGGTGATTCTCACAGCTATTACAAGCATACACAATATATGATATATAAGTATTAATATATAAATATATATATATATATATATATATATATATATATATGTTATAAAGAAAATCATATATATATATATATATATATATATATATATATATATATATATATATATATATATATATATTATAATATAATAATATATATATATATATAATTTTTCTTACATATGATTTTCTTTTTTCCCTTTTACATACATAATAGTATGAAGTGGTTGTGACTTACCAGGGTGAGACAAAGGGTGACACACAGGAGAAGAATCACCACCCATGCCCACGTCTGACAAGTTCTCATTTTACTGCAATCTGAGGAAAACAGACGTACGTGGCTCATTTAGCCAATAAACATCAACACAAAATAAATATTCATACATAAAGAAATGAAAAGTAAATCTGTCTTGAAAAATTAATCAGCATTATCACATCTAAGCTAAAACGGATCAGCTTCAGCCACCAGACGCCACAAGGGGGGTCTGGGGGGAAGAACCCCCCCTCAGCGAGGTTAGGTTACGTAATCAATGCCCATGTTAGGTTAGTGAAGTAGCAGGGGGGTCTGGGGAGGTGTCCCCCAGTTATGTCAGGAGAGTATTGGTTGAAACTGCATATTTACCCTATTCTGATATTATTTAAGACGAAGAGAAAGAAACTGACTCCAGATTCGTGTTCAGCGTGCTCAAAAAACACCTGAAGACCAATTTTCATAAGGATCTGAAATGTCAAAATGTTCTCCAAAAAACCTGCAGGCGTGAACCCCTTTGAATTTTAGTTAAAAATCTTATTTTCTTTAATAATTCGAAAACTATGATGTTTATGAAAGAAATGCATAGAACAGCAGAGATAGAGCTTAAAAAGACCTTTCTCAACATCTATGGTAAAATCAGTTCAGAATGCAAATAATTGAGATATTTGCTAATTATGTCTATTTCGCAAAATATACATTTTCTCGGAAAGTATAGATGTAAATGGAATTCTGATTGCAGCATTAGATCTAACTGGTCGAGCTTAACAACTTTGATTCAATGTATTATTTCTCTAGGACTAATAGTTATGGAGTAAAATTACAGAAACGTGTTCGACGCCTGTCCAGACCCATTTTCAGCGGCCAGAAATCCAAAAAAACATTTTCGTCACAGCGACGTAATGGGTCGTGTCCTAGCCATTGACATAGCGTTAGATTAGACAATTTTAGGTCAATAAAGCATCGGGATCGGACAAATAAGTGAATAATAACCAATTACCTCTATCCTTGAGGGTTCCATTGCCCCCCCATATGTATATATATATATATATATACGTATTTATGTATATTTGAGTAAATTTCGTTATGTTTGGGTGTATTTCGGTATTAAGACTTAATTAATACCAAAATACACCCAAACATATAATTTAACAAACCGTATATTTCGGAATGCTTTGGGTGTATTTCGGTATGTGTTTAAGTGTATTTCGGTATTAAGAGACGCCCGTGCCAATTTCATTGCAAACACAACTAAACTTATCAGAAGGCAATAGTGTCGTGCGCCAAGACAATAGTGCCCAATCCCTAAATGGTAGCCACACGGCTGCCGTATACCTAGCCGCGGCGTCTATGCTACGTGTCCTTATCTTTGACTGTGACATAGGAAGAGGCTTGGCAATCACACAACTGCGATGCTGCATATCTATATATAAAGGAGTTGACCAGCGAAAATGTTTGTGATGTATATGATAGTGAGCAGAATGTCAACCGAGGAATGGAGTGAAAGAACGCTGCTGAGATAAGGCAAGTGTTTCACGATGACCCGTCACGATCACAAGTACAAGTCACGGAGGGGCCAGCGGGTCATGCTAGACTACCCTCCTGGTTCTTTCATCTAAACCTATTACTCGTTACCTTACAAGGACAAAGGGTTCCAAATACCGTGGTAGTGAGGTGGACCAATACAGATCACATCATAGCGGCGGGCGACGAGCGGCAGCCACGTAGTGTTCTTCTTCTTCTTTAGGCCTCTGTGATCTGTCGCTTTTGTATCGCTTGCTACATCCTCCTTCACTGTTTGCCTTATTTTCCCTTTCTTTTTTCCTATATTTATAGTATCCTATTTCTTTCTTTGTTTGTCTGTGGTTTTACCTAGGGTACCTTTTTATTGATCAGATGTGTACAAAACATCTGCTTCTCGTAAAAGATGTAACACCACAGAGCTTCACCGAGAGGTGTCACTCGGGTTATTTAACATGGCGCGCCATTTTGATTTCATGGACGGCAGCGATCCTAGCGGTTGGTGCAATCATTGACAGTCGCCCGTGCAGATAGAGGGAGAATCGCTCCTCCTTTTGGTGATGATGGGGGTGGTAATGGTAGGTGGGAGAGAGGGAAGGTAGGAAATATGAGAGAAGGAAAGGAGGAATAAGGAGTAAGGAAGAAATTGGAGGGATGAAGAGAGTCAGAAGAGGAACTGACGAGGAAAGAAATAAGGAATCAAAGAAGGGAGGGAATTCCTTCACTCACCCATTACCCATCACCACACACCATTCACTCACCTATTACCCATCACCCCCCACCCATTACCTATCACCCCACACCCATTAATTAAGAACATAAGAACATAAGAAAATAAGGAAGCTACAAGAGGCCGCGAGGCCTACACGTGGTAGTTCCTGTCACCTAACACTATCTACATCCACCTTTCATCCCCATCCATGAACCTATCCAGCTCCCCTTTAAAGCTCCCTAATGACTCCGTGTGTTGATGGAAATTTGGGGTAACTGGTCTGGGGTATTATAACTCGTCAACGTTACTTGAATGATATTATTTGGGGATGATTTGATAAATGATTACAACTTGAATGGAGAATTTAACTTAGTCTTCTGACTTCACTATATGATTGTAGTATGCCCCACGTCTAAACTGCGGAAAATCCCTGAATAAGGGGGTATGTTTAAAGGGGGAAGGATAACAAGGTGTGGGTTTAAGGATTAGCTGCCCCCCAGCCCCGGCGAGTATTCACGGATTACTCCTTTTTGGCACGTTTGATTAATATTTTTAATGTTAGAATTTGATCTTGTAGTCGTGAATGGTACGTGGAATTATATCGAGTAAGGCTGAAACTCTTGGAAAATGTGGGGAATTATTGTCCTAACTCAGAATATCACCTGGGTTTTCATAATAACACAAGACTATATTTGTAAATGATATCCTATTTTTTTTTTGAAAAACATGGTAAGTCTCCTCACTTGAGATCATCTTCAGCATATAAGGGTTAACACTATATCGGAAAACTCTACTCTGACATAAGAAAGCGACTTCACACTTTTGACCTAGAATCTTCCTTAGTGATGAGAATAAAGCTCTTCTGAGCATAAACCTCCTTCACTAGAATTTCTTTTCAGTGCATTGCCCTACACTAGGTAACATAATACTTAATTTTATAAATCACACATGGAAGATAGGTATCTAGTAGAGAAAGAATATGGGGGGAAGACGTGTTGTGTGTGTGTTACAGTAAACCATGTGGCTTTCTGAAGGCGACACGGACGGCCTTGAAGGACGGGAGAGAAGGACTCTTAATAACACTTAAAGGATGGGCGGAACATCTATGCCTTAGTGACACCGAACTGTACCTATATATTTATATAGAAATATATAGATGTAATACACAAGGGGAAAAACCACCGGAGCTCGTGCGGATATTTACCTTGAAGGACAGGGAGGAAGACTGCGGTGCCCTGCGGACTTCCGCCAAGAAAAAAAAGAACTTGTTTGGAAAGCCTCCCTGGTGACCTTAAATGAACAAATTATAATCCAGGACTAACTATTTAAGTAATGAAACTCGCGTATCCCCGAAGAGGCCGCCCCTAATACCAACCAGTTATTTTGATGTAGAAAATTTAAATCTGATCTAATTTTTCACGAAGGGGGGTTTTTACATGTAATATCGACAATCCGAACACCTGTTTCAGAGCGAGGTGGTATTGAAGTCTTTCTTAGATTTTGGTGGGCCTTTAATTTTAGCGGGGACCCTTTACTACAACGCCCATATATGACCATAACCGATAACGATAGGGATATTTTGAAGGACGTTAAGACTCGGGAGAGTTCCTTGGTCTGACCAGAGGCTGGCAAAAGAAAAAAAGAACTGACATCATTAGTTATCACTGATCGCAGAATAATTATCCTACGGATTGTGTCTCGCATAGGGCCCATATGGGGGGGGGGGGGGGATCGGAAGGAAGAAAAAAGTAAACGGGTGGGAGCACGAAAGAAGATAGAACAAATGGCGTCTAGGACGGCCAAATGTTGAGAAAAGAGGCGGAAGAAAGAAATACGAGAGTCTCTGTGAAACTGAAAAAAAAAATACTTAAAAGGGACATAACTCGGGAATTTTATAATAATAATTCTCATACTATCATCTCCCGAATAATGGGCATTACACGCGTCTATTCTCCGGGAAAATTAAATTCTATGGCATCAAAGTCGCTACTTAGGGATCATTTTTCCGTTTAAAGCTGCGTCAAGAAGGAGGTGTGTTGGGACGAATTTAGAGTGAATTTAATAGAAATTCTTCTGTTCTTTGGAAAACGGGGGGTCTGCTTGTGTTTAGATTACACGAAAATCCCAATGAAAGGAAGTATCCCAGTCAACCTGATACCTGGGTAATGAACGTGACCGTAAACCTTGACTTAGTCCGAAATTCTCGGTGCAGAGATATATCCAGAGGCGCACGCCGGCTGCCTTGGTAAATGATAAGAGCCCTACAAGTCCTGAAATGTCCGTCACACCGCAAGCTGGTTGGACTGTAAAGTGAGAAGCGTAGTACTACTATCTCGAATTAAAATACTCCACTCCCACTAACCAGGCTTCCCCCGTGAGAATCAGACGCTCCGACTTCTAGACATGAGAAATTCCTAGACCAAATTGTTTCATCTAGTCTGACACTACCTCCCCTTGGACCCAGCATTAATTCCTAACACATCTTAATATTTAAAAACAAAAATACACCATTCATTCTTCCTCAATGACCCTTTTTTAGGAGGTCTCCAAAACACGAGGGGCAATTGCTCGTCCACCGGTCGGGTTGTAGGACCCTCTCCACCGTTCTACTAACCACTCTTCACTGCCCTAATAAGGCTTCACCTGTTCGGCAGCTCTTTGTACTTGTTTTTCTGTGAAAACATTTTCTACCCCCGTATGAGCTCCCCCCCAAAAACGTACTTCCACCACTCGATAAGACCCCATCCCTTTTTTCCCACATTGAGTTTACGGCACGTGCGGGTATTGTGGTCTTTTTTTCGGGACCCATACCAGTGCCCCTACCTCCACCACTTTTTTTTTTTCCGTTTTCTGTTCGCAACGTCCCTGTACCGACGCGACATTTAAAGATGCGTCTCGCGGATTAGGGCGTGAGCCACGCCCATGTCATCTTGTTCCCCCTCGACGTCGGGTAGAGCTGCCCCAAACAAGCCTAGGGCATGACGAGAAAAGAAAGCGAAATAGGGTTGTTTGTCCAGTGGAGGTTGTGTACCGCTTGTTCATGGTGATTTGGCACGGCTGCAACAACGTGGGCCAACTCAGAGGGTGTCCTTGACACAAGGTCGAGGGGAAACTGACTTCAAGGTCCTGTGCATCCTCTCGGTAAACCGAATTTCCTTGCGGGTGATAGGGGGTCGTATAGCAAAGAGTGATTTGGTGTCGTGTGCAAAAACTGCGGAACTCCCGGCTGGTGAACTCCCCTCCGTTGTCCAGAACGATGTTGCGGGGTGTCCCGTAGTCCGCCAGGTACTGCCACATGGTCTTAATGAGTGTGTAGTGGTTTGGATTTAAGGGGGAAAAACCTAACAAACCTACTGTAATGATCGACTACCTTTCATAACATAACGGTAACCTTGTACTCCTGCTACCATATCAGTGAGGTCTATCCCTATCTTCAAAATGGTTTATCTACTGGAGGTAATTCCTTCCGGGGTTGTTGTAACCCTTTACTTCCTTTGAACCTCTGGCAAGTTACACAAGTTTTGACACTCACACACATCTATTTTAAAGATTTGCCCAATAGTACATTTCCCCTCGGCTTTCTTGATGGTTTTCTTTTGTCCTAAGTGCCTGATAACTCATGCGCCTGGTGAAGAGCGAGACCGGTCATACTACGAGGAATTATGAGGACATAGTGTAGGCTCCCATCAGTTTTTTTCTCGAACATAATATAGTATGTCCTCTTTACCGTAAACTGATCCAACGTGGCTTTCGGTATGCGTTTGATAGGGACCCTTCCCCCTCCAGTACTCCACCAACTCTTTCCACACGGGTTTTTCCCCTTTTGGGCGTAGAATGAATTGGGGGGTTGGGTGAGTCCCAACCATGTAATCTCGGGTCGGCGGGTTATCATCCCCACTGGACGCGACAGATGGTCCGCGACGAAGTTATCTTTTGCCTTTCAGGTACTTAATCTCATAACTATATTCGCCATCTCTAGGATCCACCTGGTCATTCGAGGAGATTTAGTTTTCTTTTTAAAAATACTAGTGAGAGGTTGGTGATCCGTGACAATTGAGAATTTTGAGCCCCATAGATAATGATGAAAATTCTACAAGTGAGCACTTGGCCAACGTTTTCTTTGTCGGTCGCGGAGTACGTGTCTCGCAAGGTTTCCCAGTTTTTTGGAGAAATACCCAATGGGCAATTTGAACCGTTTGATGAACTTGACTTAGAACTCCTCCGACGTGAGTGTTACTCGCGTCTGTAGAAAGGGATGAAAGGTTCATGAATTTTTGCCCTTACCAGGACAGTGCATTTATCAGGCACGACTTGAGATGTTCGAATGCGTGTGACACTCCCCCGTCCGGGTGAAAGTGACGTGAGCTACTTGTTAAATTTGAAAGTGGAGCTGCAACTTTCGCGAACGGAGGAACATGCTTCCTATAGAAACCACACATCCCTAAGAACCGTCGAATTTCCTTTTCAGTTTTTGGGGCTTTTATTTTTGAAACGGCTTCCACGTTCTTTAGGTCCGTTTACTCCCTTCGGCCGAGATCCGATGACCGAGGAAAGTGACTTCTTTAAGTCCAAAGGTACACTTACTGAGGTTGAGTTTCACCCCATTTGGGAGTAAGAACTTCGAAGAGTTGATTCAGACGTTCCAAAAAAAGAGGAAACGTAGGAGCCCATAGAATTAAATCGTTTTAGGTAGTTTTTTTAACCCACCCTTCTGAAGGAGGGGAGTTAAGACTGAAGCCATTCTCCTGGAAAAGATCGCGGGTAGCCAGTTTAGCCCGAATGGTAGGCTCGAAAACGATATAAGGTGACACCGTCGCTGAAAGTGTCAGATCGCGGACTTTCGGTCGTCTTAGTAAGATCTGGAAATAGGCTTCGCGCATGTCTAAGGTGACATAATCTTTTGGCCCGCGGCTTGTTCGACCAATTTTCCAATCGTGGAAGGGGATAGATGTCGGTGGCGAGATGTTTATTTATGTGTCGATAGTCTAGACACATTCTCTTACTACCATCTGGTTTATTTTCCAATACGATCGGGGATAACCATGCGGCCGTGATCTTTCTATGATATTTCTTTCTTCCATATCTTGGGAGCATATGTGAAATTTGCTCCTTGGCTTTCTCTGGATACCGATACGAGGGGCCTCGACTGGGTTGAGGGTCATCCACCTTTATGTGGCCCGGAGGACCAGTTTTTGAGACCCAATTCATTTTTATCTAGATGAAAAGCGGATCATTTTCGAGAATTACTTGCTGTAATTCTTGTTGTTCTGAACAGTCAGGTTTCCATTTTTGTCCCTTGATTAATTCTTTTAACCTTTGGGTACGGGTTCCTTTCGGCTGTGCGTTATCATTGACCCCGGGATTAAGTCATTGTGGACTTTATGAATAAAAATTAATTTTGGGCGCGTGAGGGAATTTCCACTTGTCGTATGACCCAAGTATAGTGCCTTTGCCCCAAAAATTTTTCCTTTTGGGATTATTTTGTGAAGGGAATGTAAATTGAATTTTCTGCCGACACTTGTACCACGTAAGGGTAACTATTTTTACTAAATCTTTTCCCGCGGGTAGACAAGAAGGTTAGAACCTGGTGACTCATTTACGTTAACCTGTTGGAAACGGGAGTGGTAAGGGTTCATTTTCACAGGAGTGAGAAGATTTATCTGTGAAGGGTTTTGTGGCTGTTCACGACTTCCACCGGGTTTAGCTTTATTCTTTTTTATTTTGTTTCTTTTTCGACGGATGTGATTCACGGTATGGGGGGTATCGCCCCAGCGCATTGCTCTACTTTTTCCATCCCGGTAAGAGTGGGTTTTGTGAGGATGTCACATCCAAAAAGTCATCACCGTTGAGATAAGAGTCTGGGAAACGGGGGAAAACCACTTTTAAACTTTTGCCCGTCACGATTTCAATTTCTGCCCATATCATGCCGAGAAAGTTCAACGGGGTGTCTGTGATTCCTACGAGGTGAGGAGGATTCCGTCGTTTATTTTTCCCCTCCGATCCGTTTTGCTGTGCATTCTTTGATTAAAGTATAACCACTCCCCGTGTCTACTACCCCTTCTACTATCTTCCGTTTTTTATTCACGTGGATAGTGGGTGAAATATCGTCACCCTCTAGTCATGCTAATTGTCTAGGGTTTTGAGTTTGACCTGGATGTTGAGAATATTTGCCTGGGCCCCGTCCAGGACAATTTTCGATCTCCCCTCCGGCAACCGGTTTTGCGACAGTCGAAACAATGACCTAGTGGAGGTTTTCTCCAGCACTCCGGAAGGTTATGCGTTTTGTGACTGACAAATAAGCGCAATATTTTGAGTGAATGTTTCACTCCGTGAAAGACTCGCGTGGGGGGATGATTTTTCTAGTTTCACTGGGTCAAACTGGCCTTTAGTTCTTTGGGTTTGTTGGTTTAGACTTTCCCCCACTTCGTCCTTTTGGTGGTCTCTGAGTTTGGGAAATGTATGGGGAAATATTTGTTTTCTTTTTCGTCTAGCACTTTTCCTTCTTTCTTATGTGCTGGGATCATATTAACCTTTGGAGTGTGTCTCTCTTCGATATTTGCCGCTCGTGTTCGATGCGGTCTAGGGAAATTTTTTTTGGGGATATCCTTCATTAGGAATCCCTCTAATTTTTCTCGCGACGCGGATTGTAGTCCTTTCCACAATTTTCTCTTTATTGTCTTATCACGGTCGGGGGAAATTTTTTATTTGGGAGTTTTGTCGCAATCACCGCAGTTGGCAAATAACACGATGTGTGAAGCTTGAGGAGATTATCCCAGTCGTAACTCATTGCCTCCAATTCTTTCCAGGCTCTATCAACACTCACTTCGGTGGTGAACTCGGCCTCGAAAAGATTTTTAAGGGCCGACCATGTTTCTACTTTATGGTTTGTTTGATAGCTGTGATTAAGATTGAGAGTTCTGAGCACACTCTCCCTTTTGCAATTTGGATGCGTGTTGCGTCGCTTGAGCTACATTGTTCAACTAATTCAAAGAACATTTGGAGTCGGGCCGTTGCGTCAAGGCCTTGTAGTTGATTTAACTCAATACTGGAATATCTCGAGGTTTGATGAGTCCCTCTTTCACGCTATCCGTGGATAATTGAGAGGCCTGGACAGGGTTCGTTTGATTTTCCTCTTCCACACTATCCGTGGATAATTGAGGGGTAAGGAAAGGGTTCGTTTGATTTTCCTCTTTCACGCTATCCGTGGATAATTGAGGGGGAAGGAAAGAGTTCGTTTGTTTTTCCTCTTTCCCCTATCTCCATTCTCTTCCTTCTCGCAGCTCTTATTTCTTCCTTAAACTTTTATCCGTCCTATTATTTTTTCCGGCTCCTCCTCCTCCTTTCGTTTTCATCTCTTCCCACATCCTGGATAAATTTAGGGTAAGGAAAGGTTCGTTTGATTTTCCTCTTTCCATACTCCATTCTCTCCTTTCTCGCAGTTTATTTCTTTCCCTAAATCTTTTCCGTCTATTATTCTTCCGGCTCTCCTCCTTTCCCTTTGTTTTCATCTCGGCGAAAATGGTATCTTCACCCCTCATGTGACGCTGGAGAAACACCTCTATAGACACGGTAGGACTCGTTCCGGTTCCGTCGGTAAAAAGAAGACATCGGTTCCCGTGACTAATAGATGTGTTCCCTTCTGATAAAGCATGGTTCTATTAAGCAGATGCCCACTATCGCTCACAATTCCTCCCCTATTGTGCGTAATTCTTGAGGGGAATCAAGAGAGCCGGGATCCATGCTTATCGTCATTAACATTGCTACCTAACCACAAAATGCACGATTAGTGGTAACCAGGACCATTTAGTCCTCATCTGAGAAAAAAAGAATTTGCCCTTCATCCGAAACTCTGAAATCCTAACTTCAGTTCTGGACATCGAATGATTTGGGAAGTACTTGGTCCCCCCAATGAAACTTTGTACATTTTTCCTGAATTTGATCTATTACTACTTGCCCAAGGTGATATCTGTATTTGTAGGAATTAAAAATCCACCGCTATAGTCACCAGGTGTTTATGGAAATTGGGTAATGGTCTGGGGTATTAAACCGTAACGTTACTTGAATGATATATTTGGGATGATTGAAATGTTACAACTTGAATGGAGAATTTAACTTAGTCTTCTGACTTCACTATATGATTGTAGTATGACCACGTCTCACTGCGGAAAATACTGAATAAGGGGTATGCTTAAGGGAAGGATAAAAAGGTGTAGGTTAAGGATTAGCTGCCACCAGCCCCGGCGAGTAGTTCATGGATTACCCTGGGCACGTTTGATTAATATTAAAGTTAGATTGATCTTGGTAGCGTGAATGGTACGTGGAATTAATCGAGTAAGGCTGAACTCTTTGGGAAAAGTGGGGAATTATTGTCCTAACTCAGAATAATCACCTGGGTTTTCATAATAACACAAGAACTATATTTGTAAAATGATATCCTATTTATTTTGTAAACATGGTAAGTCTCTCACTTGAGATCATCTTCAGCATATAAGGGTTAACACTATATCGAGAAAACTCTACTCTGACATAAGAAATGCGATTCACACTCTGACCTAGGAATCTTCCTTAGGATGAGATAAAGCTCTTCTGAGCATAAACCTCCTTCACTAGAATTTCTATTCAGTGCATTGCCCTACACTAGGTAACATAATACTTAATATTTATAAATCACACATGGAAGATAGGTATCTAGTAGAGAAAAAATATGGCGAGACAGTGTTGTGTGTGTGTACAGTAAAACCATGTGGCTTTCTGAAGGGGAACGGGACGGCCCCTTTAAGGAACAGGGAGAGAAGACTCTTTAATAACATATAAGGATGGGCGGAACATCTATGCCTTAGTGACACCGACTGTACCTATATATTTATATAGAAATATATAGATGTAATACACTAAGGGAGAAAAACCACCGGAGCTCGTGCGGATATCTTACCTTTAAGGACAGGGAGAGAAGACTGCGGTGCCCTGCGGACTTCCGCGCCAAGAAAAAAAAGAACTTGTTTGGAAGCCTGCTGGTGACCTTAATGAACAAATTATAATCCAGGACTAACTATTTAAGTAATGAAAACTCGCGTATCCCCGAAGAAAGGGCCGCCCCTAATACCAACCAGTTACTTTGATGTAGAAGAATTTAATATCTGACTAATGTTCACGAAGGTTGGTTTTACATGTAATATCGACAATCCGAACACCTGTTTCAGAGCGAGGGGTATTGAAATCTTGCTTAGATTTTTGGTGGCTTTAATTTTTGCGGGGATCCTTACTACAACGCCCATATATGACCATAACCGATAACGATAGGGATTATTTTTAAGACGTTAAGACTCTGGGAGAGTTTTCCCTTTGGGCTGACCAGATGGCTGGCAAAAGATAAAAAAAACTGACTCATTAGTTATCACTGATCGCAGAATAATTATCCTACGGATTGTGTCTCGCTACGGCATATGGGGGGGGGGGGGGATCGGAAGGAAGAAAAAGTGACGGGTGGGAGCACGAAAGAAGGATAGAACAAAATGGCGTCTAGGACGGCCAAATGTTGAGAAAAGATGGCGGAAAGAAGAAATACGATGATATCTGTGAAACTGAAAAAAAAGAATACTTACAAGACATAACTCGGGAATTTTATAATAATAATTCTCATACTATCATCTCCCGAAAAATGGGCATTACATCCGCACTAACTACCTGTCTACTGAGACCATTCCACTCATTCACCACCCTATTTGTGAACCAGTTTTTCCCTATTTCCTTTCTAAATCTACGCTTTCCAGCTTGAATCCGTTACTCTTGTTCTACCTGGTTAAAAGCCGTAAGAACTTTTCCTCCCTTTCCCCTTTATTAAATCCCTTTATCCACTTAAAAACTTCTATCAATCGCCCCTTACTCTGCGTCTCTCGAGTGAGTGTAATTTTAATAACTTCAATCTCCTCTCATAACTAAAGTTTCGCATCCTTGATCATTTTGGTCATCCTTTCTCTGACTTTTTTTTAACAACCCCTATATCCATCCTGTAATATGGAGACCAAAACTGAACTGCATAGTCTAGGTGAGGCTGACTAGAGCCAGATAAAGCTTTTAGAATAAAATTCCGCCACTTCTACTTTAAAAAACTTCTGGTAAAGAATCCTAATACTCTATTAGCTCTATTTCTGGCCTCAATACATTGTTTCCTAGGTCGGAGGTCTGGGCTCACCCTCACTCCAAGATCTTTTTCACCTTCTGATCTTCTCAGCGATACATTGCTTATGGTGTATCTATTACGCTCATCCATTTCCCTTGTCTGGCACATTCATCTTTTTGGCATTAAATCAATCAATGACCCAGCAAACACAAAGACGGAGGGCCTCCGGAGGCCCTCCGTATGTCTTAACGGCAGCCCGACGGAAGTGTACGACGTAGGACCGCTGGGGATTTGCTCAGAGGCTCACCGGCGGGCCGCTCCCAGCGGCCCGCCGTAGGGCATATGACCATTTGCGCTGTTTATTAACTGATTTAGGGAAAATTTATGGCTATACTTTAAGTATATTGCAGATATAGTAATGTTTTAAGGGGTGTTGCACAACCCATTAGCCGATTAATAGACTAATGGACTGTTCAACACTTATTAAAACATTACTACATCTGCAATATACTTAGAAAGTATAACCATAAATCTATGTCGTTATCCAGTAATACGATGAAAAGGAGATCATAATTGCTACGGACATTGTTTATTTCATAAGTGCGAAAACATTTTCGTTATTGGGTTTACATGGTGGTGTACGTGGAACACTGTACAGCCATGTAGAAGGATATGGTTGCGGCGAACAACATAACTACATCCACCCACTTGGCCC
>JACEEZ010009685.1:27500-47086 GCA_016584305.1 Chionoecetes opilio | reverse complement strand
TTGTCCCCAAAAGTTTTTAAATTGCCCCCGCCTATATTTTTTTTTTTGCTATGTCCCTCCTTATCTTTCCCTCCCTCCTTTGTGTATTAGGGTCACTCTGCTCTTTTTTCAGTCCTGTGGCACGCAGCCTTGCTCCAGCACTGTCACATATGTTATATTTTGCCTGTATTACCATTTCTCCTCTATATTTAACAAACTCCCCAATGGGCCCATCTGCCCCCTACAGCTTTGCCGTTCTTCAAAACTTTCAGTACCTTTTTTTCCTCTCCAAGCTAAATTAGGTACTTTTTTCCTCCATTTCTCTCTTGTCACTGTAGATCTAACGTTTTAAAAATTCGTTTCTACTTCCATGTCCTTTCAAATTACTTTACTCCAGTACCTTCTTTAATGATTCTATTTCATCCTCCTTCTCAGTATCTCTTCCCTCTATTTTAATTTAACTTTCTGGTTAATCTCTCGTCCACCGGGGTTTCTTTTTAGTGTTTTTCCATCCTTCATTTCCCTCTTCCTCGAGGTAAACTGATGATTTTTCTTTGCCGCTGTAAACAAGATTTTTCCATCTAAATTTTTATTATTTTTTTGTCATTGCTTTATAATGTTTTCTTGCAAGACTGCCTCTGCTTTGTGCTACTGTGGTACTGCATGTACTGTATCTAGCTGTTGCTTTTCTATTTCTCCCTGCATAAAATTTTTCCCCTCCACTTTGTTGTAATGTATTCTAACTGCTACATATGCTGCTTACCCTATATACTTGTTTGTAATAGTATATTTAAATTTTGTATTTTATTTATTTTCTTTTTATTTATTTATTTTATTTTTTTGTTTATTGTTCACCTCATATCTTTGGCATTTGGTATCTGTCCTCTTTTTTCCCTCATGATCTCAGGACAACAACATTTTTGTGCTTTTTTGTTACAGCATGTTATTCGTAATGGCTTCCCTTAATTTCCTTGCGTAGCTCTAATGCTTAAAAATCTGCGATATTTGTATTGGTTATATGTCGTTTCCCTACCTTTTGTTGCCTGTTTTGCCCATTGTAAAGTATGCTAAAAGCTTTTGCTTTGTTGCTTTTTGTTCTTAAAATTATGATGTATAGCTAACGTTGCCACACCATTTGTCCAGGTTTCTAACATAAAACTTTTTGTGTTTTACTGTCTGTGGTGCAGCATTTTTTGCAACAAACATGTGTTTTTCTCGTGCTATGCTCACAGTGTCTTTTACTGCTGCCATTAATGCATGATATTAGTTTTGATGTTTTTGTGATCTCTTGTATTAATGCAACTAACTTCTTGTGTTATCTCCTGCAATGCATGGCAATGTCTAATAGGCATGTGTTGGTGTTGTCATGTAGCTGCATGTAAAAGAGTAATGATCTTAAATGGGTTCTGCTTTGTGTACATAATTAAGTATTGCATCATGTTCTACATGATTTGTAAACCTCAAGTACATAGAAATTTGAATAAAATTTGGCTACCATATTTTGCTATAATATAATTTATTTCCTTGCCAAAGATACTATCCAAAATATTTATATTTCTTTGAAGGTTATAGTCTATAACCTTCAAAGAAATATACATTTTTTGGATAGTATATATATAATATATAGAGGAAGTGCAGGGATTTATGAGCATTTGATCACCCATCGATTCCGAAACGTTCCCCAAATGTTTCCCATGCTCTGTCTTTACCACTATCCCGCGGTAATGGCGTGACAATCGCGGCTTCGAAACTTTACTACAGGAATCACCTTCCTTGTCCTCTATATTCCTTGGGTACAACCAAGGAATATAGAGGACAAGGAAGGTGGAGTCCTATGTAAGCAGAAAATCCCTGCCCTATGCACTTGCTGGCGCTTAGATGGCGCTACCGTCGCCTCTTCAGGGAATGTAAACAAACAGACCCAAAAGGGCCCCCAAATGGCTATGACCACCAAAGACGCAAGAATCCGCCCCCGCCTCTCGCTATTGCTACTGTGTGTGTGACAAAAAGACGTAAACACCCTGGAGTGAGGCTGCAGTTGTTCCCGAAAGATGCTAGAAGGTATTAAGTGTCGTTTTTAAAAGGATATTTGATAAATAAGAGAAAATCCAGAGTGACCAATATCCTTAAAAAAGAGCTACCCTTTATGAGCGCCCCCTCCCTTGCCTCTTAAGCTATCACTGGGCATGTCTAACTCAAAAGGGCTCAAGGTAGTCAAGCCTGCCACCGTGCTGGCGAAATAAAAGAAACTAGATAAGCCCGTTACCGTGCACACGGATACAGTTGATTCGGGCCCCCAGTTGAATCAGGCCGCCTATATTAAATGCATACTGGACGAGTTTTCGCGGTCTTTTTTCAGAAACACAGACTATTTTTTCTTGGCCTCAATAGGTGCTTGGGGAGCGGAGCCCCCCAGCTAGGTGGTGGGGTTTACATTTGGTTAGGAGGTTAGGTTAGATTGTCGAGTGGGGTCAGTTGTGCAGTCAGTTCGTATAAAGTTGTTTCGTACACCAGTAGATTCGTACTCCAAAAAGTTTTTCCTATACGAAACCATAGTCGTTTTCGTACACTCAGCTCAGTTGAAAGTTGGTTTCGTACATGACAAACCTCTTTGGTGTTGTGCTTAAATATATATATATATTATATATATATATATATATATTATATATATATATATATATATAATTATATATATATATATATTATATATATTATATATTATATTTTGTATTGTAAGCACGTAGTTACCTTTCTCAAACATTTATTTTGATCATATCTTTCTGTAGCGCCATTACATCAGCGGAGATTGGGCTGATTGGCAGCAGGGAGGACAGCTCGACCATTACTACCGGAAATATGGCACACAGGGGTTTTGTACAGACTATCCCTTATTGTTATCATCAACCCATCTATATTAAGGGTGTATTTATTCTTATTAATGCTTCCAGCCCTTACCCGTGTTTTTGGACAAAGTTTTTATTTTCTCTCTCTTAATTATATGGCTTTAGCATTGGCAGGAAACAGTATCAATGTTCTAATTTGTACAGGATTATTACTGATATTTTGTTTTTGACAGATTGTTTTGACACTGAGTTGGAGTTTTGCCTAAACCCCAGAAACCAGCCACAGCCTCCCACCACATAAGCCACAGCCCAGCCTCCCACCACATACGCCACAGCCACAGCCTCCCACCACAAAAGGGCCACAGCCACAGCCTCCCACCACTCAGTCCCCAGCCACAGCAATGTATGGTATTGAGAGTTTAATGTTAACATTTTGCATGGTGTTAGTCTCACTTATGAATTATAGCCCTGAGATGTAATTATACCTTGTATCGACAAATTTCCGTATACAGTCTCAGAAAGATATAAACAATGAGTGGTTTTCAGGTGTGTGCCCGGAGCCTCTGCTTCCCTCTTCCATGGTGCCTCCTCCAGCGCACCAGTGACCTCACCTCACACACATGCTGTAGAGGTAAAACTCATCGAGTATTTCCTTTCTTAAAATATGCATAATAAGTTGCTAGTGTTTGTTTATTATTGTACTGGTCATTTTCTTTTCTTATCCCTAAAACTGTCAAACATCCTTCTCCTCACTATACATATCTCACATGTCCTCCTCATCTTCTTTACCCACTTCCTATTCACCATCTTACATTTCCTTCCATACTGCTAATTCCCTCATTTCTATGCAGAACATAATGAAAATATTTTTGCAATTATTGCTATTTAACAAACAACAAACTTTTTTCAACAGATGGTGGAACAGCAAACATGATGAGGGTCCCCAGGATGTCCAAGCCTCAAAAGGGCCCCAAAAGTCGTAGTATTTCAGAAATGTTATTTTGCTGTTCCTCTACAATGCATGATTTTAGATTTTAAGTGACTATAAAATCATACGGATATTTTTTGCATATTAATATTTGTAAAGATATTTAATTTCATATATCTACCGTCGTCTCACTCTTGCATCTTTCCTCTTTCTCATACTATCTACCCCCACACTATTCCTCCCATTTATCAGGGGTCATCCCTCACACTCCCAACATATATTCTACACATATATACCTTGTCATCTCACTTTCACCCATTTTTTCAAGGGTGTCCATCATTTACCATTTCAGTGTTCTGTGCTTCACCACCATCACCTCTCCACGCTCTTCCTTCTCAATTACTAGACATATCAGCAAATCATCCATATACATTTTATAGTACAAAATTTTATGTTAGTAAGTTATGCTTATGTAAAATGTGTAACCTTTCCATATTCTCAGGGACCCAATAAAAAGCCTCCTACGAAACACCATCTACAGGCTGCGTATGCAAATACAGCAAATTGGGGAGGGAGGCTGTTAAACACCACACCACTGATAGCGACGGCTGCAAATTTTCTGGCCCCGGAGGTGCTTGATTTTTTTTTTAAAAGGACTCTCATTCTTCTTCTTGTGACCTTGTCGCTTAGTATCGCTTCATAGGTAAACTTCCCCTTCATCTCCTTCGTTAAAAAAACTTGTTAACAAACCCTTGTTTATTTACCTGGAAAGACATTTTCATCAGCTTTCAAACCTTTGATTATCATCCTAATTCATTGTCTCTTGTGTGTTCTTATCTCCCGCACTGCTTTAGGAACACTGGTGAGGTTTACAATACTTTCAGTTTCCTTTCTGTCCCCATACAGCCCTAAACCCCCTACACAGGGCCCCGTCCCCTTTCTGCTCTAGTCTCCCGTCCCACTCCTCTCTGCCCAGGACTGTTACTATTGACGCTATAAGCTTTTCCCTCTGACCCCCTATACTTGTTGCATTCCACAATGACAATGTTCTACAGTTTCTTTCGCCTCCTACCTGTACTACAATTCGGGTTCTCCAGTTCCCTGTTCCTTCCGTTGACTTCCAAGGTGCCTGTTCTTGCTTTGTAGAGTAACTTACTCCCCCCGTTTTCCCACATGCCCGGTCACCCCCCTGGTTTCTGTTTCCACCTGTACCACTGCAACGTTGATTTCCTGACCATTCCCTCCTGCCTTTTAACTAGCCCATTATTCTCAATTTTCTTTTTGATGTCTCTTATATCCATCTTGTTCCATTTCTCTCCTTTTCCATCTCTAGTTCCTTCTTCCAGGTGGGACTTGATCTATTTTCCTGTGATTTTTTCTCTGCCCATCTATCTTCATAAGTCTCAATTTTTTTGTGGAAACCAGTTTTTCCTTTAAATTTTCCTTTTCCCCGAAGGTGCTCCATCCCATGTCCCCCCCTTATGGCCTCTAATCAGTGCTCCTACAAGCTCCTAGACCCCATCTGCCTACTGTGTTCTGACCTTTACCAGTGCATATGTCTCCTTCCCTGTACTGAGTCACTTCTGACCCATACAGACAATAGGGTACAGCCACCCCCTTCCATAACTCCTGCCTACTTCATATGTATTAGTGACTGTTACCACCATTTATAATCTGCCTATCAAACCTCCCTTTCCTTGCCTTGCCCTTGCCTTCATTAACTTTCCCCTGCTTTTCACCGCCTATCCCTTCCTTGTATACTTCCATTCCTAGTTTACATATGTACTTATCTACTAAATTCTAGGGCATTTATTCTGAAGCAGCCACTGACTCCTACCTTCACTGTTAAACTCCATGACTTTACATTTCTTTCACTAAACTTCAGGTCCCCTTCCCTTCCGTACTTGTTTTGTTATGTGTAAAATCTCCTCCATTTCATCCTTACTTTCTGCCATCAGCACTACATCATCAGCATAGGCCAGACATCCTAACTTCTCTCCTCCCAAATTTCTACTCCTTGACTGGACTTCCTGATTTTTTCACGATGAGTTCCTCTAAATACAGATTTTAAAAAATGTTTGGGGACATGACAGATCCTTGTCTAACTCCAATATTATTTACCATTCCACCTCTGCCTTTCCTGAACCCACTTTGCTCCTCTCCTAACATCTTGTTTTCCTCTATCCACAATTTCAATTTTCATTTATAATCATTCAAAAACCCTTGGCTAGTATGTTCATGACACTATGGGCCTATAATTGGGTATGTCCTTATCTTTCCTCCTCCTTTTTTGTATTAGGGTCACTCTGCTCTTTTTACAGTCCTGTGGCACGCAGCCTTGCTCCAGCACTGTCACATATGTTTTTATATTGCCTGTTTTAACCATTTCTCCCTATATTTAAAAAACCCCCCCTATGACCCATCTGTCCCCTGCAGCTTTGCCGTTTTTTCAAAAATTTCAGTACCTTTTCTACCTCTCCAAGCTCAATTAGGGACTGTTTCCTCCATTTCTCTCCCTTTTCACTGTAGATCATAATGTTTTTCCATTCGCTCTACTTCCATGTCCTTTCTAATTACTTTACTCCAGTACCCTTCTATTAATGGTTCTATTTCATCCTCCTTCTCAGTATGTCTTCCCTCTATTTTCAAATTTAACTTTCTGGTTAATCTCTCGTCCACCGAGGGTTTTTTTTAGTGTTTTCCATCCTTATTTTTCCCCCTTCCCTCGAGGTAAACTGTTGAGTTTCTTTGCCTGCTGTCAACAAGAGTTTCATCTAAATTTTTATTATAAATTTTTTTTCATTGCTTTTTTAATGTGTTTCTTGCAAGACTGCCTCTGCTTTGTCTACTGTGGTACTGCATGTACTGTATCTAGCTGTTGCTTTTCTATTTCTCCCTGCATATAATGTTTCCTCCATTTTGTTGCAATGCATTCTAACTGCTACATATGCTGCTTACCCTATATACTTGTTTGTAAATAGTATATTTGAATTTTGTATTTAATTTATTTTAATTTTATTTATTTATTTTTGTTTGTTTTTTTTGTTCACCTCAAAATACTTTGGCATTTGGTATCTGTCCCCCTTTTTTCCTCTTTATCTGCAGGACAACAACAGGTTTGTGCTGTTTTTTTACAGCATGTTATTCAGTAATGGTTTCCACTTAATTTCCTTGCAGTAGCTCTAATGCTTATAAATCTGCGATATTTGTATTGGTTATATGTCGTTTACATACCTTTTGTTGCCTGTTTTGCCCATTGTAATGTATGCTAAAAGCTTTTGCTTTGTTGCTTTTTGTTCTTAACATGTATGATGTATAGCATAACGTTGCCACACCATTTGTCAAGGTTTCTAACATAAAACTCTTGGTGTGTTTACTGTCATGTGGTGCAGCATGTTTTGCAACAAACTCATGTGTTTTTTCGTGCTATGCATCACAGTGTCTTTTACTGCTGCCATTAATGCATGATATTAGTTCGATGTTTTTGTGATCTCTTGTATAATAATGCAACTAACTTCTTGTGTTATCTCCTGCAATGCATGGCAATGTCTAATAGGCAGGTGTTGGTGTTGTCATGTAGCTGCATGTAAAAGAGTAATGATCTTACTGTTCTGCTTTGTGTTACATAATCAAGTATTGCATCATGTTCTACATGATTTGTAAACCTCAAAGTACATAGAAATTTGAATAAAATTTGGCTACCATATTTTGCTTTATATAATTTATTTCCTTGCCAAAGATACTATCCAAAATATTTATATTTCTTTGAAGGTTATAGTCTATAACCTTCAAAGAAATATACATTTTTTGGATAGTATATATATAATATATAGAGCAAGTGCAGGGATATTATGAGCATTTGAGTCACCCATCGATTCCGTACGTTCTCTAATGTTTCCCATGCTCTGTCTTTACCACTATCCCGCGGTTAGATGGCGTGACAATCGCGGCTTCGAAACTTTACTACAGGAATCACCTTCCTTGTCCTCTATATTCCTTGGGTACAACTAAGCCACCTCCGACTCCATCGCCGCCACCAAGGTCGCGCCAGGCAGCACCAATGCCAGCTGATGTCGTAAGGTTGTTAGCTCGTTCACCGGTTGAGTTTGGCTTGTCCTTGATGATTAACTTGGTGTGGCTGAAATACGCGATCTTTCCTTCACTTCTCGCTTGTTTGAGAAGAGGTAATTTAGCTTTCTTAATACTTTGAGAGGCCGGACACAGGTCTTCATTAATATAGATGCGGCTACCTCGTAGCTTGGCCACATTTCACATTATTGCCTCACGATCACTGAATCGAGTGAAGCGAGCAATGACCGGACGAGGGCGGTGTTCCATTCGTTGTCCCACTCGATGAGCTCTTTCTATGTCGATGTTCGGTAGTTGGAGCTTTTCTTCCAGGAGATTACGGACTTTAACACTTGTTTGCTCCCACGTGGCTTTGTTCCAGACCAGTAAGTTGCAGATTGTTAAGTCTGTTGTAGTCTGCATGATAGTTGGCACTAGCTTCAAGTTCCTTAATATGATTTACATCCATAAGTAGGTCTTCGTTCAATATCTTAATTATCTCTTCATTCTCCCTTTTCTCACGGCCGCAACTGATCAACTGCTGTTTCAGATCCGATACTTCCGCCTGGGTGACCTCTAAACTCCTTGTTAACTCGTGCACTGTATCTTGCAGGGACTGTATCTTACCGTTGATTTGGTTCAAGAATATTTCTAATGAACTTTTGTAGGCTTGATCCTGCGTGGCTAAAATAGTTTTTAGCACCAAAACGTCCATTGTCGAAAAAGTATAGTGCTAGTTAACTGGGGAATGGAGTGGGCACGTCTTTCTGCTATGGCAGCTCAGGTAATTATGAATACACACACACACACACACACACGCACACATACACACACACACACACACACACACACCACTGCCCAAAGATCGGTAATAATGAGCTTCAAGCTCGCACCTGGCGGGTGAAATTGGCGATCATGAGTCTGATTCACGTGAACAAGACCAATTCACCTTTGGTGAATAATACACATACATCAGGACACATTGTCCTGATGGTTAAGTGGATAGAGCGTTGCCCTACCGTCCTGTGGTCAGCCGGTTCGAATCCCCGTTCGCTTCCGGGGATTTTTCACTGAAAAATTTGAGCGGTTACTGTCCCCCTTGAGTATGGGGGATGGTTGTGTGTGTGGTGTGTGAGGTCTCAGCATTACCCTAAGATCGGTCATTATGAGGTCCAAACTTGCTCTGGGAGGGTAAAACTGGCGATCGCGAGTCCGGCTCGCGTGGACAAAACCGTGGGTGAATGAAACACACACACAGACACAGACACAGACACAGACACACACACGTACACACAGCATACAACAAACACTTATATCCTAGATCATACGCCCTGAAATATATGTAGGTTCACGCGTTCAGTATTAATGTCACATGACAAAGGTTTGTATTCGTACCGAGTGAGCGATGACGGACAACGGATGGAGCGAGAGAAGGGAAAGAAAGTAAAAAAAAGTTGTATATCTACACCACACTCTCGCGCCTTTCAAAACCGCACGCTAAAATGTTTGGGTGTGTGTACGTGTCCCAAATTCTTTAGATTCTTTGTTGTGACAAGTTTGGTATATGCTAATGTTGTCCTTTTAGTCTGATAATGGTAAAATGGCTACGATTGTGGTTATGGTTTGAAGTACGCCAGCAGAACATGTTTGGTTGATATATTTAGTTTTCTGATGAATTAATTAGCACCATGCAAAAAACTGCTCTGTACACATGGAACCATACACAGTGCAAGTGGGAATACGCAGTGATAGGCATCTAAATGTGCACATGATTATCAACTCGTGTGACCTCAAACGACCCACGGTCGACCTACGGACGCTCTACGACTAAAGCTTTTTGGCTCTGCCGGGATAAATATTGGACTTAGAGCAAATCGTAGACCACATTAACGAAATTAGTCTTTGAGCTCTACAACTTAGTTCTCAGTGACTATTTTCGTATCTGAATTGTAAATGCCTTTGTTACACGTATTCCATACAAAAACGAATCTACCTCCAAAAGTATTCATCATAGGGAAAACATCATTTAACAATAATTACTAGCAAGGACACGATACACAATTATTATTGAGAAAATTTTTGCCTTAGCATGTAAGGAAAACAATCAAATTTACTGGATGAAAGAATGCTCAAATTTAAAAATGCTCAAAATTAGACGACGAGTTGAACTGAATTCTTTGTTTATGAATATTTCTTAGGTCTCATAATGGCATTTATTTAGAGTGTTTAACTTTGTTGTATGTAATAATCTTATAGAACAAGCATTTCCTAACATAAAAGTTTATCATTTATACTGAAAAATGTATTTGGTAGGGGGCAAATTACTCTAGAAGTGAACTTTTTCCCTTGCATAGTCTCCCGCATCTGTGACGTCATCAGCTTCAATCTACTCCATGCTCAGGTCTGGTGATCTAGGAGGCCTTGCTTCGGATCCGTCAGGAAGTATTTCACGTCATACGTACGACAACTATTTGAAGAACTGTTCGGTGGAAAACTTCCTTAAATCACTGATGAGCATCTGCGAGCGCCTACAGGAAGTCCACCCCAAGGACATTGTCCATAATGACCAAAAGTTTCATAACATAACCTACACAGGCACGATCACCAAGCCTGTGTTTCATATCATTAATCTAAGGTGGGCGTGACAGAGCGCGAAAGTCGTTGAAGAACAGGTCTTCCTGAACAGTGAAAGCGATGTAGAAGAGGACGAGGACGAGCTAAGCGACGAAAACAAATTTCAGACGAACAACAGCAATGGATGGCACCCGAGAATTCAGCGCGAAAACCCATCTTTTCATCTGGTGACGTGAGCAGCCTCGGGTATATCATGGACAATGCGGTGTGTGAGAGCGACCAGACCTTCCTGACGGAGCCGCTGACGAAGCTGTCGAGGCTGTGTACTAGTCCTGGCTCTGGGCGGGGGGGGAGTTCGTGTACATGGCTCTTTTAAAGCATAACCCTAAATTTTATTGTTATATATGTCAAGGCCGTCAAAAAAAGTTTGCGTAACACTTCCAGATTAGGTACAGTTTTTCCACAGAGCCTGTTCAAGATTTTTGGTCGAGCGTCCAGAATCGAAATTGACGATATTGTAGTTTCATGCAATAACCCACCATCAGGTCCACAAAACTTATTCATTGTGATTAATTATCAAGCCTTTGATAGTACTAACAACATTTTATGACTATTCAGACACATAAACCTCGGGTTTCAGTGCGAAATAGCTAAAATGTTAGTGATTTTAGTCCAAAATTCGTTCGAGTTTGAAAATGCCTCTATGTTTGAAGGCTCGACACAAAGTCAATATTATACTTAGAACTGTCATACTTCTGCAAAAGTTTCCTTATCAAGTCCTCTGACAATTTCAATTCGCATATTGGTTAAAAAAAATTAAGTATGCTGGCGAGGGAGACAAATATAATCGAGAGTCAACTTTAACTTAAGTTGCCGCGTTTTAGCCGCGTTTAGCGATTTCGGTCAAATGATCATATCTCTCCAAATAATTGTCTTAAGAAGTAAATGTTGGTGTCTATATGTATGTTTTTGACCCTAAGGAATTGATTGACACTATTTTTAAGTTGTTTGGAGTTGATTTGGTTATCATAATGCCAAATTGTCAAAAAAATATGCGGAGAAACATAATTGTTGGTATGGTAGGCATGGACTCCACATATTAGAGGAAAAGCAATCATGTTACTGAATGGTAATGTTGTTCATAATACATGATAAAATAATTAATACTATATATTATTTTTTTCCCAGGACCCTGAGATGTTTTGTCGGTCTGCTGCCATAGCCTGAGGGGTGACCAATCGTCTTCACACGTCTACAACCATACACATGGATTCAACGATGGAATCAGTCGCACTATCAAAGTCATCCACAGACATTTCAGTTGACGTCAATAAGTGAATCATCTGTCAGACAACAACTAAGATAAGATACGATTTTCATCCTATCTAGACACTTTGCAAGTACCAACTACAAGGTTATTGATTATACAAAGCGCCGCCACGTCAGCACGAACTAAGCGGACTCGAACCGCTGACCGAATGCACAGGGACGCTGCACATTGCGAACTCACGTCTCTACCAACCTTGCCACCCTGACGGGCTCAGACAACAACTGCTGATAAAACTGTTAGTACCAGCAATGGGTGTAAAAGGATCCGAGAAGCCAGTGACATACACAATGATCATGTTTCCAAAAGACTGAAACTTGTTGATGAAGACCAGTTCCTTTACCATGTAACGAATGCCTGTTACAAGAAGTACACTATGAAATCTATTCGTGATAGACTTACGAAACAGAATGTAGCTCAAAGTCAAGATCAGTCATTGAATCAGCAGAACACATCAGAGGATAGAAACACTCGCTCACAGACTGCCCGACACCCGCCCAATACTGGCCCGACAGCAACAGCAGTGCGTGACATAAATTGTATTATCTGTGACCACAGACTACTCTATACTGGACTTGCTACTCGTGCCCCGCGCCAACCCGCCCATGACCAGTGGAGGCCAGTTTTGCGATTCCTGCAATTTTAGAACATCACCCCCTATTTCCCTTCCTAAGGTTTATCAGTATATATGATATACCATTATCTTCGTAAATGTTTGTTCTATAATATTATCAAATAAAAAATAGTAAAATACACTAAAGAAATGCCATTATGAGTGAGTGAAGAAATATGCATGACCTCAATATATACTTAAACTCATCGCCATATAATATTTTGCGAGAAAACATTTTACATGTAACATATCAATATAAGCAGAATTTTATTAGCTGACCATTGATATATTTCGTTTTCTGATAAATGAATTAGAACTATGCATAAATTAGCGTTAATTAGAAAAATAACATCATCAATCGAGTAATCATCCCGATAGATTATGTATTTTTTTTAGTTAACGCTAATTTATGCATGGTTCTGATTCATTTATCAGAAAATGAAATATATCAATGGAAAGCTAATGAAAATCCGCTTCTATTGATATATTTCATCTAAAATGTTTTCACGCAAAATATTAAATGGCGATGAGTTCAAGTGAATATTAAGTTTATGCCTATTTCTTCATTCTCTCATAATGGCATTTCTTTAGTGTATTTTACTGTTTTTTATTTGATAATATTATAGAACAAACATATACGAAGATAACGGTATATCATATATACTGATAAACCATAGGAAGGGAAAAGGGAGTGATGTTCGAAAATGGCAGGAATCGCAAAACTGGCCTCCACTGGAAATAGCCCAAAATGAGTGGCAAGTCCAGTATAGAGTAGTCTTTGCTGTGAAAACAAATCATACAAACATGAGTACAGAAAATTTCGCATCTGCGAATCCAACCGTGCTTCGTCCTTTCTTGCTGCAACTAACTATTTCCAAGATGAAGTCTACACTCGTACCTGCGACCTTCAAGATTCATGTTCTGTGTTTGGCGCAGATGTATATTATCACAACGAATGCATGATCAAGTACATGTACAAGTACGACTCAAGATCCAAGGAGTTAGCACCACAATTATCAACCAAACACCTTGTATGGAATCAGGTTGTGTCTGAGTTAGAGAAAGGCCTGAAAAATGGCAACGGCTATGAGTTGTGTGTTATCCGAAACCCCTTGAATAGCATTGATGACCAATGTGGCTTTCGCAACAGAGATGTGAAAATATTCTTGATTAATCAATTTGGTAGTGATGTTGATTTTACATATCCTGGTGCTCTGCGTAAGTCAATGATGGTGTTTGGTGTGTCACGTAACTCGGCAAATGCATTAGCTGAACGCATCCGTTCTGTTGATCCTATACAAGTATGTGCTTGTGTTATACGGAAGTCTCTTGATGAATACGATTTTGGACTTGAAGACAACTTTTGTGATGCTCAAGAGTTAAAGCTTGCATGTAATGACATGGATATCCCCGAAGCTGTACTTAAGTTTTTTGGGACGTTGTACAATTTCAAACCTGAAACCTACAAACAAGCAGCATCATCAGTCATGACACAGGAGAAGGTTGCTGATAATGAGAATGCTGATGAGGACGATAGCGATGATATCAGCGACAGTGATGGCAACTTATCCACACGACGTTGTCGGAAGTTGCAGTCTCTCTTCCAAACGATGTATTACGTGCATCACTGTGGGAGAAAGAGAACACCCATGCATATTATGAATGCAGAGTCTGTCCATGCACTTGGACGTGGAGGTAAAATCGTGACCTCAATATTAAACCATGAAGGATTGGCACTCAGTTACACGGAGATCCGTAGGTATCAACACGACCTCGCATCTTTCACAGCACAACACAACAAAGATCGCATTGCACTACCGAGTCACTTTGACCCTGGACAAATCACGTCTGGCGCTATTGACAACTGGGACCACGAAGGAGCGAGGGTCTCAGAGCATGACACAGTGACTGTACTCTTCCAAGATAAACCAGTTTCATCGCCATGCAAGCCAAAAATTTATGACACACAAGTAACACACGGGCCACAAGCTTTCAGGGAAATCCTACCATGTCAAATACTCTCAGATTTCCACAAATCAGCACGCAATCCCGACATCCCAGCGTCATACAAAGTGAATGATGAAGTCTACAAATCTGCAAAAGCATATATAGAGAGATAATATATATTAATTATTTCATCAAGTATTATGAACAACATTACCATTCAGTAACATGATTGCTTTTCCTCTAATATGTGGAGTCCATGCCTACCATACCAACAATTATGTTTCTCCGCATATTGTTTTGACAATTTGGCATTATGATAACCATATCAACTCCAAACAACTTAAAAATAGTGTCAATCAATTCCTTAGGGTCAAAAACATACATATAGACACCAACATTTACTTCCTAAGACAATTATTTGGAGAGATATGATCATTTGACCAAAATCGCTAAACGCGGCTAAAAGCGGCAACTTATGTTAAGGTTGACTCTCGGTTATATTTGTCTCCCTCGCCACCTTACTTAATTTTTTTTAACCAATATGCGAATTGGAATTGTCAGAGGACTTGATAAGGAAACTTTTGGAGAAGTATGACAGTTCTAAGTATAATATTGACTTTGTGGAGAGCCTTCAAACATAGAGGCATTTTCAAACTCGAACGAATTTTGGACTAAAATCACTAACATTTTAGCTATTTCGGACTGAAACCCAAGGTTTATGTGTCTGAATAGTCATAACATATTGTTAGTACTATCAAAGGCTCGAGAATTAACCCCAATGAATAAGTTTTGTGGACCTGATGGTGGGTTATTGCATGAAACTACAATATCGTCAATTTCGATTCTGGACGCTCGACCAAAAATCTTCAACGGGCTCTGCGGAAAAACTGTACCTGATCTGAAAGTGTTACCCAAACTTTTTTTGACGGCCTTGACATATATAACAATAAAATTTAGGGTAATGCTCTAAAAGAGCCATGTACACAACCCCCCCCCCCCCCCCCCCGAGCCTATACTATACCACCAAGGTCATGACCATCACGTTCTTTATCCGACAAATGACGCCCGACCAGCTGAGCGAAAAATCGTTTAGAGGTGGAGAATTGTGCGGTTGATAGTGAAGAGTGAGCGTTAAGTTATGAAAAGCTAGCCAATACTCGTAAGTAATGAGAGTTATGTAGTATATGTTCCGAGCAGCTGAGCACCCTTCTGAAGTTGACCTTGCATCACCACCTGTTTAATTAAGGCGTTGACTGGTCTGACCTTCACTAGTAACACTAATAGTAACAGCAGCAACATTAGCAGCAATGAAAGACATATACGTAATATGACTCATTACGAAAGCTATTACATGATTAAGGTTCCTGGAATGCAGCCTACGAAACCGAATCACAAGACATCCTGCGTGGTCAAACCCTGCCAATATCAATAGCTACGTACAATACCCTCAGTGTTCGCCCCTTGCCTGCCACAGCTCCTCATCACCACAGGCATTCACAAACACCGGTATTATCGTCACCTCTATGAACTACACCACTCTCCTTTGAGTGGCTATACAGGGTTGTTAAAGCAATGAATTTGAAAGCAGATCAGCATTCATACCTTCCTTCATCAAGATATACTATGATATAAGTACATTAAGAATAATGTTCAAGTGGCACAAAATAGAATAATTGCTTGAAGTGAAAAAGTGAGACAATAATAGTCGTAGAAGTAAAGTGACGCATGTAATTCCTTTAACAAGAGCCAATAAGCAATTATACATGAATGTTAAGTATTATGAAAGTAATCAGACGAGGGAAGATGAATGACTATTAAAGGTAACATGGTACTGTATGTTTGTAAGGATAACAAGCAGTCACGCCCCTTAGATCCACGGCGACATGCGTGACACCGTATTTTACCTTGCCTACCTCTCCCAGGTGTACCCATTTACCGCCTGATTAAGGAAGCAAAAAGGTTAATATATATATATATATATATATATATATATATATATATATATATATATATATATATATATATATATCATTCTCCTCCTTTAGGGGTTCCGATGAAACTTTTGCTGTTGCCCTTGACATATCAAAAGCTTTTGATAGAGTCTGGCACAAATCTTTAATTTCCAAACAACCCTCATTCGGTTTCTATCCTTCTCTCTATACCTTCATCTTAAGTTTCCTTTCAAACCGTTCTATTGCAGGTACTGTAGGCGGACATTGTTTTTCTCATAAATCTATCAATAGTGGTGTTCCCCAGGGTTCTATCCTATCACCCACTCTCTTTCTATTATTCATTAATGATCTTGTAAGTCTAACTCAAAGCCCTATCCACTCCTACGCTGATGATTCTACCCTGCATTTTTCAACGTCGTTTATTAGACGTCCAACTCAACAGAAACTAAGTGATTCACGGAGAGATGCCACCGAGCGCCTAACTTCTGATCTTTCTATAATTTATGATTGGGGCAAAGCAAACCTTGTTTTGTTCAATGCCTCAAAAACCCAATTTCTTCACCTATCTACTCGACGAAACCTACCAGATAACTATCCCCTCTTCTTCAATGACACTCAACTGTCTCCTTCTTCTACAATTAACATTCTAGGACTATCCTTCACTAAAAATCTGAACTGGAAATCTCACATCTCATCTCTTGCTAAAACAGCTTCTAAGATGTTAGGTGTCCTGTGGCGTCTGCGTCCTTTTTTTTCTCCTTCCCAATTGCTTGCTCTCTACAGGGGCTTTATCCGCCCATGTATGGAATATGTCTCACATGTTTGGGGAGGATTCACTCATACAGCTCTCCTAAACAGGGTTGAGTCAAAAGCTTTTCGTCTCATCAAATCCTCTCCTCTGACTGACTGTCTTCAATCTTTAAATCACCGCCGCAATATTGCTTCTCTTGTTCTCTTCTATCGTTATTTTTCATGCTCACTGCTCTTCTGAACTTGCTAACTGCATGCCTCCTCCCCTCCCGCGGCCTCGCTGCACAAGACTTTCTACTCATTCTCATCCCTATTCTGTCCATCTTCCTATTGCAAGAGTTAATCAGTATCTTTACTCTTTCATCCCTTTCACTGGTAAACTGTGGCACTCTCTTCCTGTTTCTATTTTTCCACTTTTCTATGACTTAAATCTTTTCAAAAGAAGAGTAACAAGACACCTCCCGAACTAAACTGGCTCACCCCTCTTTTTTATGTTATTCTCTTACTGTCTTATTTATAGGGACTGGCAACTAAGCGGGCTTTGTGTTACCCATTTTTGTTGTGCCCTTGGCCAGTCCTTTGGGATGGAAAAAAAAAAAAAATTCGATGGGTATGCATCTAAAAAACCTTTTGTACAAGCCACTCGTCTGGCTCATCAATTTTCTGCACTAATAGGTGAATTGTCGAGAAAAGAAATTAATACCATAGTGATCAAGGAGATAATACATGTCCACAGCTACAATGCGTTAAGCCAGTGTGCATGTTTTCACGGGGGCCGCTATATAAATTTACGAGAAGGAAAGATGAGGGGAAGCCAAAGTGGGAGGAGGAGTAAAGGAAGAAGGAAAGGAGAGCGACAAAAATTGGGATGGTAAAAAGAGGAGGAGGAGGAGGAGAAAGCGGAGGAGGAGGAAGATATGGATATCTAGCCAAGGGCCAGTCATCGGACCATCGCGTAATTGAGGCAGTTGGATGTGGAGGCGTGGGCAGTAGTATCGGTGGCGACTGGCGCAAAGAGCTGTGAGGTTTCGGATGTATTGGAAGTCACTTGAAGATTAAAAGACTTTGAGAAAATAGAAAAAAACGTAGATAAACTCCTTGGGACACCTGAGACGCCTGGTATAGAACACTTGTTTAGCCACGGTTTGCGGTTTGGCAATCAGCGGCAAGCACCTGCTGGCAGCGGCGTCGCCCACCAGCACCGGGTGGAGTGCCCGACCCGGAGCTTGTCCTAACATGTTGCTGCAGCAGGGCAGCTCCACCCTGCCCCTGGGCATCCTCAGAGCAATGGGCTGGTTCCCTTACCGCTGGGCTGACTTAACCCCGCTCCAGGCAGACCAAGGCCTACCGGGGAAGCCCGCCCCCCGCAGTTGGCCTTGGCTCATGTGGAGCTTCTGCGTCGGAATTTTGGGCGTCGTAATCTCTGCCGTCGAGGCATTTATAGGATCCAAAACATCAATTAAGAGAAACATCCCAACGCTGCAGGTGACTCGGTCTCTTTACGACATCCTACGCAGCGTGATTGGCGTCATCATGAGCGTCTACGGAAATGGCTATGGCTGCTGTGCAGCCAGAGACTTGCCCAGACCATCAGCTACGCCGATCAGATAGGCCGGGAATTTGAATTTCGAGAACGCCCCACATGGAGCGTTTCCCTTCTACTTTTACTTCTTTCATACACAACTCTGATCCTGCTTTTAAGTTTCTTGGAGTTGGGAATAAAAAAAAAATCTCTCTCTGGTTATTTGTGCAAGCTCTCTGACCCACGTGTTCAAAAACGCGTTGCTAGATTCAATAAATATTTTGTACAGCAACTGCATCCACATTCTCACCGAGGCGTACTGCAAGGTAACTGATAGGCTCTTAGCACCTCAATACACAATGAAATTGGCATCAACGACGAAAACAGCTTGTCTCACAACCGCACATAAAGAGGCCTCACAGGATCTCATCGAGGACGTCTGTGACAATACTGGACAATAAATCCTCCGGCTTCAGGCTTTCCATTACTAAGTGAACCATTACTTCGCACCGGTCATAGTCATGTCAGTGGCATTCTGCGTGTACACAAACATCCTCTCCGTCTTCTACCAATCGCTGTTCCCTTATGTGGGATGGAAGAGCCGCATCTTCATTTGTGTGTACATTTTCCTGAGCACGCACCTGCTCATCGTCCTCACCAACGCCTCCGTCAAGCTCAACAACAAGGTACAATAACTCCGCCCAACGCCTGAGACTGTTCCTGATATAAACCAATCATGACAATGTTGTCTGTATATATCTGTATGAAAGCAAAGTTAAATGTCCTTCAACTTCTCCGCAGAGAAAACTTTTACTGGACGCATTGGCAGCTACCAGCCACCAGGTATATATTTCTATGTATTTACGAGGACCTATTTGTTATATATATATATATATATATATATATATATATATATATATATATATATATATATATATATATATATCTATATCTATATATCTATATCTATATCTATATCTATATATATATATATATATATATATATATATATATATATATATATATATATATATATATATATATATATATATATATATATATATATATATATATATATATATT
>JACEEZ010009685.1:0-20000 GCA_016584305.1 Chionoecetes opilio | reverse complement strand
AAGAAGAAGAACAATCGAGTCATGCGAGATAGTGTTGGCTGTTATATAGAACCGGTTTTTAAATGTATCTACATGTACAATAGTCACTTGAATATTTTTAATACTTTCAAGCGTATTGAATTATAATTTGCAAAAAATTACTGATTTATATCGAATATCTTTAAAGTAATCACTATGGATTTTGATTGGACTAAGAAAGTTGACTTCAACTTTCCATATCAAGACGATCACGATCGTCTGACTCAGACTGACTGATTCAGACGGACTAACTAGTCAGAACGAGAAAAAACCAACGGGGATCGTCTAACTAGACGGAAAAAGTGTTAGTGTGACGCCACCTTAAAGGAAGCTTCAAAAAACATATGGTTATAGAATATTTAGTGCTTAGAATTACATGTTCTTTCACCTGTATCAATATTTGCAGAAACTCGTGTTACACCCTGTATACAAATATGTTATATTTTCTGTTTCCATTTGGCTGTATTCAATTATTATTTATAAAAGTCTCACCTAATGTAAAAGTAATAGAAATCTAAGGACCTTTCACCATATACTTTTTTTTTTGTTACTATTAGTTTTTTGAAAGTGTGTACTTTTTCTTCCGTTTGACAAGAAAAAACATTTTATATTCATATTTGTTTACTTGTTGACGGTAGATAAGGCTGTGCATGTGTAGGACGCTTACTTACATATATGTGTCAGGTAGATACTAAGTGATATGCATATGTGCAGAACAATATTAATGACAGATATGAACGAACAATAGAAAGTAGCATTATTTCACTACCTAGCAACTCACACACGGCTGCATCAAACGTGTGTGCATTTGAGAAAACTGCTTCCGGGACAACAATCACTGGTTGTTTCCATTTTTGGTATGCAAGAGTCTGCAACGCTGCCACTGTGATCAACCTTGGTGAAAAATCTGCTACGTTGTCTTGCCTTTGAGAATTTTTTAAAATTCCAATATGCTCTGGTCTTTTCATTAGTGTCTTTATATTAGCTCTGGATACCTTTTTGAGTGAAAATTGAATCGATATCGACTTGAAGCACCTTTATTAGCTCGTGATAAATTTGATTTAGCTCACTTTTTAAGACTAGTGGACCGCCTTTGAAAGTCTCGCCATTATGTTGACTCAAGTGTTTACCTTTTGAGCTGATCTTGTGGGTATGAAATATGAAGTTTTTAGTGAGATGTGAGTGGGCAGAGTCTGCCAAGCATGTGTGAGGATATTGATTTTATCTAAGATTTTCACCCCCTTCATATCTTGATGTTGGAGTTTCTTATCTTTTAAAGCTTTGGACAGGGAGGGGAAGGGGTTGGAATAATTTATGGAAGGATATTATATGACATCATTGGAATTAATCTTTCTTACATTTTCGTCTACGAAAATTCGGCCAATTAGATTACTACAAAGAATGTGAAATGATAATCTATCTTAAACACATATCCGTTCTCATTCTACTCCTCTAGCAGCATTTTCCTCTTCCCAGATGCTGAGTTTTATATCTACCTACGTCGTGATCCTCCTCCAGTTTCGCTTCAGTGAGACCTCCCAAGAAACCTCCGTCACCAACACCACCACCATCACCACCGCCACAACTCTGCTGGCAGCCTAAACGGGGCCTCCACATCGGTACTAAGGCATGTTAGGCTGTCTAGAGTCCTTTGCTTCGTTCAATTCAGTTCCTGTGCACTAAAAGCCTCAAATCACTCACCCTCACTAAAGGGAAAAGAAAAGGAGACCACTGAAAATTTGTATAATAATATATGATATAATAGATCGAAATTTTAAAGAACACCCAGACTGGACCCTTTAGAGTTCGATACATGTAAATGCCACCTCATAAAACATATAATGATTAGCGTAACTTGATGTAATTACGCTAAATTACCTTATACGCTTATGTATAAGGTGTTGCGTACTGGAATTACAGTTGCATTGCCTCTTTCGTGTTTGATTACCTGATGGAGCTGTCCAGGAACGGGGCATTGAAGAGCTCTCATCCGGAGGAACAAAACATGACATAAACAGCAATAAATGTATAGGTAGTAGTAGTAGTAGTAATAGTAGTAGTAGTAGTAGTAGTAGTAGTAGTAGTAGTAGTAGTAGTAGTAGTAGTAGTAGTAGTAGTAGTAGTAGTAGCTAGCATTGGGGAGGCGTTGGCCTAGTGGTTTGCACCTCCAAGTGGTGAGCTCGGTGGACCGACTTCGAGTCCCGTCAGATGCCAGGTTTCGGCAATCGTAGAGTGGCCTAAGAACACCCACATGCTGCCTATAAACGTTACCTTCGATGGATAGTGCATCAGAGGACACAGGGGGGTAGCATGAGCCTCTAATCACAGGCGGCATTATAATAATTCCTGATTTTTTTTGCATGATTTTTAAGTCATAAGATTTAAGACTCGGGAGATGGAGGGGGTGAGGTATGTAGTTAGCAGGGGCAGAAGGGCAGGCGACATACAAATAACTCCAGGGAATAGCAAGATAAGCACCAATGTGCCTGTGATTGAGAGATGATGGCATTCAATTAGAGGAAGGGGACTGATGAGACGAAATTTCTTACTTATTTCTATAGCTGTCTGAGTGCACATGTTTCCAAAAACTCTTACTCCCGAACACTTATTTCTCTAGCTGGAGGAAACAATAGGTATTTTTGAGCTTACACTCTGCTAGGCCTGAAGCTCACTTCTTCGATACCAGTTATGTAAAACTGACTAATGGAAGTCAAATGTTCTGCCATGACTCATTTACTACCACTGCTAAAACTACTACTGCTGCTACAACTACGTACTGCTACTAGGGACAACTACGGCTACTACAGTACTTCTAGGACAACTACTACATACAATTACCAAGAATACCAGCGTAGATTCTGGTACAGAAAAGTAGTGTGCTAATGATCTCAAATTGTTAATGTGTCTTAATTATCTTCTCTTAATGTATCTTAATTATCTTAGCGATTTTCAGGAAATACTTTTATTTATTTTTTCTACAATGCTCAAATGTTTCATGGAATAAGGATATTCTTTTGTTTGCTTGTCATATTTCTACGGACCAGGAAACCTTACGTTCGATATTTTATGAACCACCTTGCTACAACTGTGTCATCAAGAGTTCCGGAGCAGGGCATTTGCACTGTGTTAAACTAAATATCTGGGATCTTATTTCAAAGGGCAACGTCCATCCTCTTTTTCCCTTTAGAAAATTCATTTCCAACTCTTAGGTAGCCTCCTTTGGTTCAAAACATAGAACAGTACACCGAATACGCAAATAACTATAGCTTAAATGAATTCCAATGAATTGTAGATCAATATAATTACATTTTATCCTTGAAGTAAAAAAATGACCATGTGAATACATGAGAAATAAAATATAATACTTCCATGACCCTTAGCTACAGCGCCAGGAGTGCTTAGTAATATTTGTGCGGGCTTTTCGGTCGCGTCTTCCCCATAGGATATTTAGACAACAGTTGAATAATTTTTCCGCCTGACTCAAAAAATCGGTTCGAATCACCGCTCGCTCCCGGGGATTTTTCACTAAAAAATTCGGGCGATGACTAACTTAGGTGCCAGGTCGCCCCTGATGGAGGATGAGGTTCCAACATTACCCTAAGATCGGTCATAATGAGCTCCAGTCTCACTCCGGGAGAATTAATATGGCGATCTCGAGTCAAGCTCCAGTGGACAAGACCGTGGGTGAATGAATAACACACACACACACACACACACACACACACACACACACACACACACACACACACACACACACACACACACACACATACATACACACACACCATACAACAAACACTTATATCCTAGATCATACGCGCTGAAATATACACAGGTTCGCGCGGTCAGTATTAATGTCACTTGACAAAGGTTTCTATTCCTACCGAGTAAGCCACGATGGAGCGACAGAAAGGAAAGAAAGTGAAAAAAAAGTTGTATATCTGCACCTCACTCTCGCGCCTTTCACAGCCGCACGCTAAAATGTTTGGGTGTGTGTACGTGTCTCAAATCCTTTAGTTTCTTTGTGGTGGCTAGTTTGGTATATGATTATGTTGTTCTTTTAGCCTGATAATGGTAAAATGGCTACGATTGTGGTTAGGGTTTGAAGTACAGGAAACGCTTGCAGAACAAGTAGTAATAGTAGTACTAGTACTAGTAGTAGTAAGAGTAGTGTAGTAGTAGTAGTAGTAGTAATAATTAGTAGTAGTATAGTAGTAGTATTAGTAGTAAAAAAAATAGGTGAACAAGACATACACACACACACACACACACACACCATCGGTCTTCGAAGCTCCGAACTGGGAGGGATAACTGGAAATCGCGAGTACAACACATGATCAATACCATGATGAATAACACAATAATGAAGCAGTTAGAGTTAGGAGGTTGGAACCTGGTAGGTGAGCACAATATCCCGAGTTCAAGTCCTACCAAGGAGCAACTGTAAAACCATCGTCGAGTGGCTGAAGAAACGCGCATGCTTCATTCCTGTTCTTTCGACTGCGACTTCAAATGCGGCGGATGGAACACAAGTGGCAGCATGAGCCTAAACTGAGGGTTGACCATCACAGAAAACGGACCTTCACCTATAGATCACAGGTGTTACTATAAAAATCAAGCCTGCGCCCGCCACTACCACCACAGCCGAAGGCTGTCACGGCACGAAGGAATCACGACCCTCCAGAATGTGCAGGGCCAACCACCTGAGCCCTCAAAGAACAAAAATTGAAATAGCCTATAGGTGCTATAGGCTTCAACGTAAAATATATATATATATATATATATATATATAATATATATATATATATATATATATATATATATATATATTATATAATATATATATATATATATATATATATATATAAGTATTTATTATATTGCGTGCATAATTATTAGTGTTGTATCTAACCTTGTGTTCATGAGTAACCGGTGAATATCAGGAATTTCGGAAAAACCGCAGGAGAGTTATAACCATGCAAATTCTTTGAGGCACTATAACCGTGGCCACCGAGAGACAAGGCCTGATACATCGTCCGTGACGTCACACCATGTCGATCCCACCCGCTCCGCTTCTCGTACAAGTTTACCTACCTAATATAATGTTTATCAGTATAAAAGATATACTGTTATCTTCGGAAATTTTTGTTCTATAATATTATCAAATAAAAATTCGTAAAACACACAAAAGAAATGCCATTATGAGACTTTCAAGAAGTATGCATTAACTTAAACTCTTCGCCATTTAATATTTTGCGCGAAAACTTTTTACATGGAGAATATCAATAGAAGCGGGATTTAATTAGCTTTCCATTGATATATTTCGTTTAGTTATAAACGAATTAGCAGCATGCATAAATTAGCGTTAGCTAAATATTAAAAATCATGAAATCGGGTAATTTCCTACCTAATATATGTTTATCAGTATAAAATATATACTGTTATCTTTGGAAATGTTTGTTCTATAATATTATCCAATAAAAAACCGTAAAACACAAAAAACAAATGCCATTATGAGACTTTCAAGATATATGCATAAACTTAAACTCTTCGCCATTTAATATTTTGCGTGCAAACGTTTTACATGGAGAATATCAATAGAAGCGGAATTGAATTAGCTTTCCATTGATATATTTTGTTTACTGATAAATGAATTAGAACCATACATAAATTAGCGTTAACTAAATAAATAACCTCATCAATCGGGAAAAATTACCCGATTTCATGATGTTATTATTTTAGTTAATGCTAATTTATGCATGCTACTAATTCATTTTTCAGAAAAGGAAATATATCAATGGAAAACTAATTAAATTCCTCTTCTATTGATATTCTTCATGTAAAAAAGTTTTTTCGTAAAATATTAAATGGCGAAGACTTCATGCATATTTTTTTAAAGTCTCATAATGGCATTTGTTTTTTGTGTTTTACGGTTTTTTATTGGATAATATTATAGAACAAACATTTCCAAAGATAACAGTATATCTTTTATACTGATAAACATATATTAGGTAGGAAATTACCCGATTTCATGATTTTTAATATTTAGTTAACGCTAATTTATGCATGCTGCTAATTCATTTATGACTAAACGAAATATATCAATGGAAAGCTAATTAAATTCCGCTTTTATTGATATTCTCCATGTAAAAAGTTTGCGAGCAAAATATTAAATGGCAAAGAGTTTAAGTTCATGCATATTTCTTGAAAGTCTCATAATGGCATTTCTTTTGTGTGTTTTACGATTTTTTTTATATGATGATATTATAGAACAAAAATTTCCGAAGATAACAGTGTATTTTTTATACTGATAAACATTATATTAGCTAGGTAAACTTGTACGGGAAGCGGAGCGGGTGGGATCGACATGGTGTGACGTCACGGACGATGTATCAGGCCTTGTCTCTCGGTGGTCTCGCTATAACTCAATAGGCAACAAAGGGTTACAATTAATAGTTCTAAATCTGAATGGGGGCAGGTGACAAGTGGGGTTCTACAAGGGTCTGTTTTGGGTACATTACTATTTTTTATTTATATCAATTACTTGGATAGTGGGATTAGCAGAGATAACAGCAAGTTTCCTGATGATATTAAGGTAGGTAGGATCATTAGATCACTGTCTGATGTAAACATATTGGAGGGAGACTTAGATAAACTTAATGAGTGGGTAGTCAGGTGGCAGATGGAATTTAACCCTGATAGGTGCAGCGTTATGAATGTTGGTAGATAAAACCCTAGTAATAAATACACCATACGCAATGTATCGTTGAAAAGATCAGAAGGTGAGAAAGATGAGTGAGAGTGAGCTCCGACCTCCGACCTAGGAAACAATATATTGGTGCTAGAAATAGAGCTAATAGGGTGTTAGGATTCATAACCAGAAATGTTAAAAGTAGAAGTGCTGAGGTTAGTCTAAAGCTTTATTTGGCTCTAGTAAGACCTCACCTAGACTATGCGGTTCAGGTTTGGTCTCCGCATTACAGGATAGATACAGCTTTGTTAGAAACAGTGCAGAGAAGGATGACAAAAATTATTCATAGGATGCGTAACTTTAGTTACGAGAAGAGATTGAAGCTTTTAAATCTACATGCACTTATTCGAGAGACGTAGAGTAAGGGCCGATGTGATAGAAGTGTTTTAGTGGTTAAAGGGATACAATAAAGGTGATGTAGGAAAAAAGTTTTTACGGTTCAACAGTAAAAGTTATTACGGCTAGTAATCAGGGTAGAACAAGAAGTAACGGATTCAAGCTGGAAAAGCGCAGATTTAAAATAGAAATAGGGAAAAACTTGTTCACAAATAGTGTTGTAAATTATTGAATGGACAAGTAATAGTGGCAGAGCCATTAGGGAGCCTTAAATGGAGGGTAGATAATTTCATGGATGAGGATGAAAAGTAGATGTAGGTATTGTTAAGTGACAGGAACTACCTCGCGTAGGTCTCGCGGCCTCTTGTAGTTTCCTTATATGCTTATGTTTTTTTCTCAAATCCAAATATTTTACATTCAATAATTTGTAAAAAAAATACAATACATATCATATATAGTTCAAACTAGGGAGGTTTGTTGCTCTTTCTATGGCTTCTAACACAATAAAATCGAATTTCAACAACATTCATTATGTTTAGACATGCAAATAGGTGTAAAAACGGGTGATTTAGGAGAACGGGCTTAGAAGCGAGTACTTTATTCCTAACATAGGGCGATAAAAGCAAAACTTGTCAGGAATAAAGTACTCGGTTCTCAGCCCGTGTCTCCTTCATCACCTGTTTTTAACATACATTATGTGAATTATCAACAAAAGATTTGTTTCGAAATATGTGTTGAATGCAGCACACCAGATTTTGTTTGTTTATAGAAAAAATGTAATAATTTTACTTACTTTCGCAAACATTGATCTACATACACATTAAATTCCATGTATTTCTTTTGTAAATTAAAAAAAATTAATAGCATAGTGAGAAAGGAAATGATACATATCCACAACACCAATGCGTTAAGCCAGTATGAATGTTTTCACGGGGACCGCTATAGAAATGTGCGAGGAGAGAGGGGGAGAAGCTGATGGAGGGAGGAGGAGTAAAGGAAGAAAGGAAAGGAAACCAACAATAAATGGGATGGTAAAAGGAGGAGGAGGAGAAGGAGGAGGAGGAAGATATCGATATCTAGCCAAGGGCCAGTCATCGAACCATCGTGTACTTGTGGCAGTTGGGTGTGGAGGCGCGGGTGTATTGGCGATGATGACTGGCGCAAATAGCTGTGAGGTTTCGGCTGTAAGTCACTGTAAGTTGCTTGAAAATTAAGAGACTTTGAAAAAAAAAAAACTTACCTAGATAAACTGGGACACCTGAGACGCCTGGTATAGAACACCTGTTTAGCCACGGTTTGAGGTTTGGCAATCAGCGGTAAGCACCTGCGGGCAGCAGCGTCGCCCACCAGCACCGGGTGGAATGCCCGACCCGGAGCTTTTGTTACCCTTATCTGTATTGTTATTACAGGTAACTGGGGTCAACCCGAGTAAGAATACTTACAAGTGTTGGTGACACTGTAGGGGATGATTGCCTCAGAAGTGTAGATTGATGGGTAGGAGTCTTTACCGTCCTAGCCAGACACTTCAAATGGTAGTTTAATAAAAGTGGTCGAGCGGTTGTTTTATAAGGCTTTGTTATTACAAAGTACCAGAATAAATATTTACATATATAGAATATATATATATATTATATATATATATATATATATATATATATATATTATATATATATTATATATATATCTGTACACTGTGAAGGCGAGTGACAAGTCACGTGTTCCGACGGCCAAGGGAATGGCCGGAACAGCTCAGTGACTCCGTCCGTTTGCTCCTGTCTTCCCTCCGGCCAGTTGCAGCATATATGAGTGTTGGCCGGAATCTAACAGGTTCCGGTGTTCATGTCTCTCAGGCCTGTTGCATCTGTGTCAGCGTCATCATCCTTGGGCAGAGCGCTGAGATGATACACACAGCTTGTGTGTGTAGGCTGGAACCAGGTCGAGGTGTCTACGTGTTGCATCAAGACACCAGGTTGTCTTGATGCAGGCCATGGCGTGATACTTCGTCAACACAACCTCATCAACAGATGATATGTTGTTGCCTCAGACAGACAGGCGACACACATCCTGTAGCTTAATTGATAAATTAGTTATATACATATAATCTATACCTATTCAGGATCCTAATATCGCTCGGTCACCTACCCATATCGCGTCCTCGCGATGGGCTAGACTCGTAGAGACATGTACCTAACCATGTTATATGTGTACTATGGAGTCACGACTTCGCTGTCCATATTCCCGTTAAGGTGCCTATACAAATTGAGGGCTTTCTGGACACCACAGCACAGAGGAATCACAATAATAATAAAAAGTACAATATGAATAATGATTGAGGGATAATGTACATAAGGAGTTAAGTAAACTGGTAGGGAATCCTGTACAGCAGCTTTTAAATCCGAGGAGTTAGAAAAAGTGAACCCGGAAAGGCTGTTAGTAATATACTTGATTTTAGAGAAATTTACATATTTCAAGCTATCAATGGGAAAAATATTACTAGAAAAATTACCAGTAAAACCATGGTGGAATGTAGAAGGGAATTGTGTCAGGTTGACGGAGCGCACATGACAGGCGACAAGAACCGCGAAGTGACCTGACACTTCCTTGTTTTCAGTGCCGTCAGGGCATACTACAAACACAAAGAAAGGTTTTGTGAAAAAAAAATTGTGATGACTAAAAAATGATCGATGAAATATTTCCTTAGGTGCCAGGTGAGTATAAGGGCACAAAGACAGAGCCATAGAAGCATCTTTCTGGGTTAGCACAATTTCACAAACTCCACCCGTTAAGGGCAGAAAGGCAAAAGAGTGAGGCTGGACAATAAAATAAATTTAGATACTCGGACTTACATTTTTGCAAATCAGATAAATGACCAATCACGTACAACGGCAAGTCTTTGAATATTAAAATAGTCGATTGAGGCAAGTTTACAGTCATTAATATTTCATTCACTGCAAAAGGAAACGGTTCAATTTGATAAACTTCAAATTGCGATATTAAAGGGGGTATAGAATGATATTGCGTCGACGTGCACAGACTCCAGTAAGGGATAGTATGATGAATCCCACGGAGAAAAAAGGGTTTTAAATTTATTTTCCCTTTTCTCCAATATTAAGAGGAAAAAGTCCTTACGGGGAAAAAGGGGAAACCCCCCCCTTCCCGCGCTGCGTCTGTAATGTTGTTTATCTTTGGTTAGCTCCCAAAAGAGATTGCTGTGTTCTCCAGTTGGGTAGTTTTTTGTTTCATTTCCATATAAAATATATGTCATTTAAAATGGATACCACCTTGTTAATATAAATGTTAGTTTATCAACATACAAGAAAGATCACACTGCTTTAAAGTTTAGCGATATTCATGCAGTTTAACGTAGGCTTTATTTTTTTGCTGATGCTATGGAACTGCTGATTAAACTTTTTTACGAACTCTTTACTCCTATTCATACCCTTTCCCAAAATATCATGCGTGACAGTTGACCTTACCATAAATGAGTCCCTTTTAGCTCGGTTAAAAACATCAAGGCCGTGGTAGTTGTTAGGGAAAGATGATGGTGTATTGGGGTAGGTCAACGTGCCGAAGAGAGGAAAATAATGGACTCTATGATAATTTTTGATCCCCCGACCCAATTCGATCTCCAGGGACATAGGTTTTCTGGGGAACTTTTTTCCAAATTGAATTAAACTGTGTTCAGTTGCTCCGTGACCTCCCTCAACTGCTCGGTATCCTCAGAAGGCATATGGGGGTAAGTAACCCACAACACACCCTCCACCAGGAGACTCGCCCAAGTGGGCAGCGAGGGCTCCAGGCCTGAGATGTGAAGGGGGCCCCGAGCCAGAGTAGAGCTCATGGGAAAAAATATTGGGGGAAAAAACAGTCTGGAACAAAAAAAAAGTATTACAACAAATTTTTGTTACCAGAGCGAAGGTTAAGCATGCGGGGGGTTAGTTGGAGAGTTGAGTTACATTAGTCAGAGAGTAGCATTGCTCACGGTGCAGTTTTACTAAGGTTAAACAGGTTTTTGCATGGTTTTTTTTAATTTCGTATGTCTACCCCCCAATGTTTTTAACCCAAGGGATCAAATATCTAAAAATTTTCCCTTTGTAATTGTTTAACACCAGGGGGGGCCCCAAAATTTTTAGGAGAAAATTTTGAGTGCTTTTGGGGATACTCTAACATTACAAAGTCACCCACTTTACAAACAGGAGAAGAACGCTTGTGTTGTTGGAGCCAAGCAGCTTTTGAAATAGCAGTCTGTCAATCTTTATGGATGTCTGAGAAAACCTTTAAATTGGCTCTTACATAACATCAATTATACACAGGTTTTTTGAGACTCCCTCAAGTCTAAGGGAGTTTTTCTCTATCCCAAAAACTATGTAATCCCGGGGATTGTCCTTTTTGACTCGCAAACCCCCTTATTTTTAGCTATGCTACATGTGGTAGAAATCTTCCCTTTTTTCTAGTAACCCACTGAAACTGGGCGCAAAATTTCTAAGTTTTTCCTATTGGTGCGCTCCAAAAGGCCTTTTTTAGGGGGGGGTTTTGGTTGCTAAAAAGGTTTTGACTTATGTTAACATTTTTCAAATTTCATCAGAAGGTGCGTTGGAAACCCCCGCCCCTTTTTCCTTAATAAAAATCGTGGTGTCTTTGAGGGAAAAAATTTAGTTTTGGCTATGAGGGCGTGAGCAACCGCACGGCTTTTTTATCCTTTTAAAGGGGCCCATTAAAGTACCTAGAAAAGGATCTCCCAAAACTAAGATTTATTTGGAAACCCCTGAGGCTAGCGGGAAGCTGAAGTAGGTCTATGCAACACGCCCATGGTCGTTCCGGGGGAGGATATTCAAATCGGTGCGGTTAGGACCGTCCTTGTGCTGAGCGTATTGACCACTTTTAACATAGCGTCTATGTCTACAGCATGGGGGGGCCAAAAAAAACTTTACGGCCGCAGAAGGGGTTCGCCCCTTTCCCCGGGAGACCGGCAATAACCGATATAAATTAAATTAATCCCAAGGGTCATAGACTCAGGTATCAAAATTTTGTGCCACGGATCTGCTTTTTGAGGCCAATATCTAAAAAAGACCCCGTCTAAGGACAAAAAAAAAATGGAGAAAGGAAGGTAATTTGGTAAATTTGATTCATCCCCTGTTTCCGGCATTATGACCTCTTTTTCCACACGTCTGTTGACGCGGGGTTTGGGCTAATTCATAATGGAAAATTTTGTAAAACCAGGGGGTGTTTCCCCACGGATCCTACTGGTAAATTCCTAGACGGGGCGTCAGCCATACTTTTGGCCGACCTGGCACGATTTAAAGTTGGATTAAAACTCTTGTAATGTTAGGTCCCGCGCGCGAGTCTCCCGCAAGGTTTTTCCCCAAAAATAGTTCGGTGACGGCGCGTGATCTGTAAATATAGTTATAAATCCAAAATTTCCCCCTAAAAAGTTTGGAACCAGACAACAGCGAGGTCTCCTGATGAGTGACAGGGTAATTTGACTCGGCAAGTTTTAAGGGGTTCTACTTGCATATGCAAAAGCGAAATTTTTTACCGCTTGCGTCAGTTGCAAAAAAAACCGCTCCAAGGCCCAAGGCAGACGATCCGCTACATGATGAAAGGACCCCCTTATAATCGGGAAAACCCCCAAGAAGGTGCGTTTTTTTAGGGAAAATTTAAGTTTGAAATTTTTTTTTGGCAGCTTTCCCATTAAAAGGGTATACTTTCTTTAACAATCTGTTCAGAGGCATGCCTGGGGAAAAATCGACGATAGTCCTAAGAAGGAAAATTTTTTAGCTTCTAAAAATCCACTTGAAATTTTACTTTTAGACCTGTTCTTTAAGTTAAGGGTACACTTCTAAATTTTGCAAAATGAAAATCTGAACCCCTTTACAAATGCACATCATCAAGATTGCATATACATGTTCCTAGCATTCAGCAAAAAAGGGTTTTTACATTCTTTGAAAAGTGATGGGACTGATTAAGCCCAAAAGGTTTTCTAAGCCCTCAAAATGTCCGTGGGAGGTGAAAGCAGTTACTTCCCTTGACACGGGCGCCATCGGTATTGCCAGTAACCGTTTAGAAGATAAAGGCTACTGAAAATTTTATTATCCGGTCTAGAGATCAACAAGTCCTTAAAACAGGGGAGGATCCTATCGTCCTCGTTACTTCTTTTACCCCCCAAAAAATCAATTAAGGTCTGTAATTTTAGTCCTTTTGGGAAAAACGAGAAATAAGGGCGATTCCCGGGATCGTGAATTTTTTTACCCCCTGAAAACATGTCTTTTATTTGATCATCGACTATTTGCTCTGACTGTGAGGAAAGGCGATGGCTGGAATATAACCGGCTGGGGTCCCAGATTTTAATTTAATGTGATTTTTGGTTGGGGTCAGAACCCCCTAAACAATCTCCTGGCAGGCAAAAACTCACGGTAGTTGTAAAGGTCCTAACAGTGAGGCTTTAATTCAGGATAGCCCCATCATGACGAGTAAATAAAAGGGTTTTGTACGGGAGCCGGCTTTGTTTTTCGAGTGTATTTTTGTATACGAAGAAATACAAGTAGCTGGGGTTCCCCAAAGGCTGCCCAACCGACGCGTCATAAGTAATGCTTACTTTAAAAGGACCCCTTGTTTTAATTTGATGGGACCGTCGGTGGGATTGACCCCAAGGGCGGGCAGTTTTGTCCCCCACGAACCCTGCTCAGAGTTGATTCCAAACTAGTTTTTTATTTGACTAGGGCCTTTTAAAGCAATGTCACACCTACGGTAGCTTTGGGGATACACGGGAATGGGCATGGCCCCCCCGGGGGGTATCCGGGTCCCCAATACCGTGGCTTTAACAACTTTCCAATTTCCCATTATTTTTGGGGTAGTTTACATTCGAAGGGGAGGTACGGCCTGAGTTTGGGGTGGTAAAAAAATACCTGATTTACTTTGCGATTTGTCCCACATCGGAAGTTAGGGCAGGGTTGATTCATTGCTTTAAAGTCTTTTCCCTTTTAAATTTGATTTTAATTGATGTCAGGATGAACACCATACGATTGGGTTTTAACCCTTTCACCCTAAAAAACCATCCCGTGGGGAAGGAGAAGTTGGAAATACATAAAAACCAAACGATAATGTGGCCTTTTCCCAAAACTGGGGTAGGCGAACAATACCTAAAAAGTGAGAGGCTCGCTAGTAACACCCCTAAATTTTGGTATTGGGGGCGATGAGGCCATTGACTCCCCCGGACGCACGTTTTGTGCAAGGTAAGCCCTTTTGACAGACATTTACGGGGGCGCCAGTGTCCTGCAAAAAAAATACCTTTTAACCGTCCCATTTTTGTTGACAAAACATATGTTTGGTTTACTGCAAGCCTATAAGGATGTATATATTAAACATCCGTACCACTGCAGTATTTTCTTCCTTTAAGATTTTTTTCCTAAATCAGTCAGTCAGTCATTCTTGTTTTTGAATGACCGCCCTTCCACGGCCTCGGGAAAAAATTGTCTTCATTTTACAAGCGTTGCAGCATCAGTGAAAGGGTGGTGCTTTCATGGAGAACAATGGATTTTTTTCCCGCCGCCACGGGGGAAAAGGATTAGGTTGTATGTTTTTGTTGTTAGGTGCATCGCCTTCGCGGGGAGGGTCTATCTTGAAATAATGTTTATTGGTAAACTGGCATTTTTCAGGACCACTGGCAAACCCCCATAATTTTTTCTTTCTTGGGTTTACGCTGATCCTTGACACGATTAAAACACCCGCTAGTGGTGTTTCCCCTTCACGTGGAGTATGTGCAAAAAGGAAGGCGATTTTCCCGACGCAGTCACGGGCCCCATGGTGATTTGGAGCCACCCCATCAATTGTGGTTTTAAAGTCAAGCAAATTAAGGCTGACATACGCACATCACTTTTCCTTCTCCCACTTTTGTTTTTAATTTAAGAACAAAACGTGGGTTCTTCATTTTGTTGTAGTTTAATGAAAAACGTCCCTTTGACATTTTCCCTTTTAGCAAAATCATGTACACAAAAAAATCCAGAAACTTGCATACATCGGGTAAATGCATGTTTTCTCCGGAGTCCACCCCATTGTCTTTTAATACTTAAAAAAAAATCACAGATATCTTTTGCGTTACCTGACCATCAAAAAAAATCCTTGACGCAGCGCTACCGTGCAATAGTTTACCGCTAAATCAAAACCTTTTACCAGCTGGTGTTTTTAATTTTTTCCCCCAAAAGTTTTCCCAAAAAGTTGACCGAAAAGCCTGATAATTTTGTGCTGGTTGGGCTTGGGAAAAAACGTGGGTTCATAATGGAAGTCGGAGCCAGCCCGTAGGGTGAAAGGATGAAAGTATTGTCCCCTTCATCAATACAAAAGGAGTTTTTCATGACTCCTCACAAAGACAATATATTCCCCGGCAGTATAGCTTTGGGATCAGTACCGAAAATTCGCGGATAGCTGCCTTTTGGGGGAAATTTTTTTAAAAGCTCCAGCGGCCCCGAGGAAGGGTGGTCGGGGTGCCAGAAGGACCTGCACCCAAGGCTTAGGGGAAACAATGTTTAGTAAGAGTGACTTGGGGTTAGGTTTGGTTAGTTAGTGACGAGTAATCGGAGAGATCGGGTGGTGACTTCCATTTTAATTTTCGAATACCTCCTCTGGGAAATGTTTAACAATTCTTCCCACTATCACATTTTCTGCGCCCGAGCTAAGCCTTTTCCCTCCTTACAAAATCCAAAATTTTCGGTGAGTAATCACGCTCTTTTTTTCTTTTCTGATTTGTTTTGTCCTAAAATAAATGAAACTTTTAAACCAAAATAAATGCAAAAACCCATCTCTTGGCTTTAAGGCAATTAAAAAAAAAATGCAGAAAATGAGTATTGAGAAGCGAAAAAGTATAGTGAGTACTGTAAAATTATTTAACAGGCAAAGAAAAAAAAAAAAAACAAAAATAACTGACAAATATATTACAAAAAAGTAACTCCATTTTTCCTTTAAACTTTGTAAAAAAAGTGGATACTTGAATATATTAAAAATATCTGAAAATTAGCTAAGGGTTTGTATCCTATACAGCGTTCAGCAGGCAGTGTCTTGTCCGTTCAGTGAGCGTTCCTCCAAGGATGCCAATAAGAAGCCCGTTTAGCAAGATGGGGGAAGCAGGGTCGGCTGGGGGGTTTTTGAGACCCCGTAAGAACGGGGCCCTTTCCCTACACACGATAACAAAACGTCCCCGTCCGCGTTCTTCCCCGCGTCCTCGTCCTTTCCTGCGGGATACCGTCCTTTTCCCCCGGTGTTTCTCGTCGCTAATCTCGAGGCAATGTAAGCGGGGTTCTGTAACTGGGGAGTTTTTTAATTTTTAAAATCTGTTTGTTGTGGGTTTTCGTAATGATAGGGCTAGATTTTAAGAGGAGATGCTGAACGAGGAAAAAAAAGAAAGCAGGGGTTTTCTGACACAGTTTAAAAAAATTTTTCCTTTTCGTCTCTCGTCTACGTTCAGAATCAATGTTTTTCCCCAATCTATCGCTCACCTCACGGTTTTTAATTGATATTTTTTTAGGTACTGTAATATTATTTGGGTTTTTCGTATCCCAAGCTGTTTACATTTTTTTACCCCTTTTCTGATTGTTTTTACAGGTAACTGGGGTCAACCCGAGTAAGAAAAAAATTACAAATGTTGGGGGCACTGTAGGGATATTGCCCCAGAAGTGTAGTTTTATGGGGAGGGGTCTTTACCGCCTAGCCCGACACTTCAAATGGGAGTTTCATAAAAGGGCGAGCGGTGTTTTAAAGTCTTTTTTTTTACAAAGACCAGAATAAATAATTAAAAATTAATATATATTGTACCTGTGAGGGCGAGTGACAAACCCGTGTTCCGACGGCCAAGGGAATGGCCGGAACACTCAGTGACTCCGCCGTTTTTTCTGCTTCCTCCGGCCCGTTGCAAACATATAAAGTTTTTTGGCCGAATTAACAGGTTTCCGGGGGTTTATGTCTCTCAGGCCCGTTGCATCTTTTCACTCATCATCCTTTGGGGAGAGCGCTGAGAGATACACACAGCTTGTGTGTGTAGGCTGGAACCAGGCGAGGGGTCACGGTGCATCAAGAACCAGGTTTTCTTTTAGCAGGCCATGGCGTAATTCTAACAAAACCCCATCAAAATATGTGTTTGCCCCCCCGACAGACAGGCGAAAAAACCAAACCTGTAGCTTAATTGATAAAATGTTATATAAAATATAATTATTAAACCCATTCAGGATCCTAATACTTTGTCTAACATGGATTGCACAGCAAGTTTTAACCCTGGGCCTGGGCATCCTCAGAGCGAGGGGGTGGTTTTCCCCTACCCGGGGGGCTTAACCCCCCCCTCCAGGCAGGACAAAGGCTTTTCCCGGGGAAGCCCGTGCCCCGCAGTTTTGGCCTTTGGGCCTGTGGAACTTCGGTTTTGGGAACTTCGGACGTACTCTGGTGCCGTCGAGCATATAATATTATAGAATTCAGTCATCAAAAACGAAAAATCCCCAACGCTGCGGTGCTCGGTCTTTTACGCCCTTTCCGCGGGTGATTGAGTCATCATGAGTGTCTACGCTGGGGCGTACAGCCAGAGACTTGCCCGGGAAAAATCAGCTCGCGATCACATTGGCCGGGAATTTGAATTTCGAGAACAACCCGCAAGGAGGGTTTCCCTCCTACTTCTACTTTTTTTGTACGCAACTCTGATCCTGCTTTTATGTTTCTTGGAGGTGGGGATACACGAAAATCTCTCTATGGCTGTTAGTGCTTCAGTGACACACGAAAATCTACCAGCCACAGGTATAAATATCTGTGGATCTACGATGACGTATTTGTTATATATGTATATATGCATATATATATACAGTAGCGGACGTAAATATTGGCGCGTCGTCAGCCGGTAGCCCAACGCGGTTAAAACAAATATGATGGTACAATAATCAGTGATTACTTACCTTAATGTTAATACTTTGTTGGCATCCTCCTACGTCTAATGCACTCTTTCAAACGTGATGGGACACTCTCTATCAAGTTTTGTAACGTGGACAGAGGATTCTGTCCACAATTTGAGGAGTGCCGCTTCTAGTCGGGGAACGTGGAGGTATCATGGTCACATAACTTGCGTTTGATAATGGACCACAAGTTTTCAATGGGATTAAGGTCAGGAGAATAGGCTGGCCAATCCTCAATGCAGTCCACAGAGCAGTCATGAAGCCAGGTTGTCACCGATTTTGCTTTGTGGCAGGGTGCATTATCTGCACGAATGTGTGGGCTTGGCACACCTCGAAGCAATCAGGCAGATTGCCACACAGCAGTTCCAAATAATTATATTGGTCATTGACTCATTTTTGGGGAGCACCACAAGTTTCCCAACACCATGGAAAGAGAAGCATCCCCACACCATTAAGGAATCTGGGAATCTACAGTGTTGTGTGTGAACTTTGGCGCGTACGGATCACTGCCCGGGAGGCGATAAACTTCTTTTCCTGCTGCTGGTAACTGTAAATTTTGCCTCATCACTCCAAAGTACTCCTTTCCAGTTCTCAGTATCCCAAGGGAGGTACTGCGCAGAACTGAAGTCTGTTGTCCTTATGAACCTCTTTAGGAGAGGTTTAGGTCGCGCAACAAAGTGTTTAAATCCAAGGTCGTCATGGACTCGACGTCGCACTGTCCTGGACAGACACTTCACCCAGCAGTACATGGTTATTTTCCTTTAATTGTCTGCCGGAAATACTGGGACACTTATCAACATCACGCTTGATGATGTTTAATGTTCTTGGGTGGGTTTTAACGGGGCCTGCCAGGGGGTAATTTTTCCGCGGCAAATCGTCGTCACCAGAGTTTGAAATTTGTTGCACCCAACGGCTGACACTTCTCACACTAACGCCTGTGTTTTCAGCAATATCTTTCACTGAGTGTCCTGCCTTGTGGAGTGACGAAATATGCACTAATGTATCACTTGTCACTGGTCTATAACTCCCCATAGTCCACAGAAGAGCAAGATAGAGGCAAAACGCTGTTGTCCCCTTAAAATGCCGCGGGCTGGCAACTCCTCCGCGGCACCTCCCTGCACAGGCTGTAATGGATCACTGGGTGTCGTGACCTTGAGCTCAGTGACAACTGACAACACAGAGCACTGCCCCAGTTTCCCTTGCAGAGTTGCAAAGGCCCAATAAATTAAAATATGAGAGTATGTTTAGTTTTCTGTAGTTTTGCTCTGGGAACGGTTTGCCTTTGTTTTATAACGTGAAAATGCAGCGCTACTCATGATGTTGGCAGAAATCCCTCTATCCACACTACATGCAAAAGGTGATATAAATTGTTTGATTATGCTTAATAGACATTAGACGTAGTGGGATGCCGTCAAAGTATAAAATTCAAAGTAAGCAGCCATCCTTCATAATTATTATCGAATGTGTTCTGCGCGTTAGGCATAGGACCGACGACGCCAATATTACGTCCGCTACTGTATATATATATATATATATATATATATATAATAATATATATATATATATAGATATATATATATAACATATATATATATAATATAAATATAATATATATAATATAATATATATATATATAATATAATATATATAATATATATATATATATATATATATATAATATATATATATATATATATATATATATATATATATATATATATATATATTATATATATATATATATATATATATATATAATATAAATATATAAATACATATATAATATATATATATATTATATATATATATATATATATATATATATATATAATATATATATATAATATATTATATATACATATATATAATATATATATATATATATATATATATATATATATATATATATATTATATATATATATATATATAGATATATATATATATATATTTATATATATATATAATTTTAAA